>RCHQ01000253.1:0-66410 GCA_003676415.1 Plasmopara muralis | reverse complement strand
TGCAAGGGTGGTAGAAATTGTACACGCATTGATGTGTCACTCGCAGGGGACACAAAAATGTTCTCTGGAGGACCAGGAACATCCTCCGGTACAAAAAACACGGCATAAGTCCCAGTGATCACTAACACCAGACCAAATACGAGAATCCTGTAATAAAGACTGATGCATTGTGCGGCGTTGTAGTGCATCTTGCCACACTTGTGCTACAATTTGGGAGCAATGCGTGTCAAATCGAGATATCCTGTGAAAGGACGCAGTTTTTTTGCCGAGTGTTACTATCATTTAGCAGCAGTTTAGCCGCAGATTCCTTTTTTCGCCTGCTATCTGTGCTGGTACTTCGGACAGTCATACTTTGTGTGGCAATGGAGAACATGGTATTTGACTGACGTACGTGTGTGGTGGCGCGACTTGGGCATCGCAGTTTAACATCACCTTGTTGGCTGGAATGTAGTAAATTCGGCTTGCTCTCCATTAAGCGTTTTATCAATTAAAATTGTATGTATTGTTTAAGTTTAAACGTCAATGCTCGCCATGAAATTAGACAAAGCAGAGTGGAATGATACGTATTATAACCAAATTAGACAAAGACGATGGTGCGCAAGGGCCGGAATAAAGAAAACGTCGCTGGCGAGCGCTATGACTCGAATGCTATTCAAATGCCGCAATCAACATCTAGTCGCACGCGTCCGTACCCGAGCCAGTTCAACCCGGCAGATCTCATGGGTATGATGGGCGGTGGCGGTGGCGGTATGCCAGATATGTCCCAAATGATGGAAATGATGCAAAGTATGGGGGCTATGCCTTCTATGGGCGGGATGCCCGGTATGCCTGGTATGCCCGATATGTCTGGTATGGCGCCACCCACAACCCCCTTGCGGCATAAAATTATATACGCGTATGGACTAGCGGAGGGTACCCCTACATCAAACTTTATGACGTTTTACCCCAACTACATTGACAAGAAGAAAACGTTGCATCAAGGTCGGCGTATTCCCAAGGAGAAGGCGTGCGAAACCCCTATTGCTGATGAGATGTCAGAGGTTTGTACGTTTCTAAAGCTGCCGCACGTGCTTGAGCCGCTTAAAAAGTACCCGCGCGACTGGATGGTAGCGGGTCGTATCCGTGTACGTCTTTTGCGTGACGACGGGACGCCCGAAAATCGGGAGTTTCCTAGTCGCAAGACGCTTATGATTAAAATGGCGGAGCTCATTCCCCAGCTTCAATCTCGCAAGGTGCGGCTCGAGAACGAGGCTGAGGAGGCAAGGAAGAAATTGGCGGCAGCGGCTGAAGCTGCAGCACCAGCGTTTGGGGGCGGCAAGAAGAAGAGCAAGAAAAAAGGAAGGCGATAATTGCATCATCAAACTGACAACCTTGAGAGAAGAAAAGAGGCTAGAGCCTAGAATAGGTGGGCTAATACAGAAGCATTTTCGTTTCGTATTGTGTCGTGCCATGTCATTTGCTGCAGCTTTTGATAGCTAATTTGCTCAATGAGCGCCACGAATACCGCGGCCTCTTTGTCGGCCCCGGCCACGACCAGGTGCAGCGGGTCGGACAAATTCACGTGGCTTTTGTTCTTCATCAGCTTGTGGCAGAGCCACCCCCGAGCGAATGTCATCAATTGCGCTAAATGGATTGGTAATCTCAATCTGCACGTCAAAATGACAGGTAAATCACCATTGGACATTTACCATTGGTAGCACAACTCTATACCGTGTACTCAAACTTAATGTGTAGTTCTTCGTTGGCGACGGAGAGCACCGTCGCTTTGCACGTCGAGTAGACCATTTTCAGACGAACAGGAGAATTTTCTGGACACACGTACATAAAAACTATCACAACATCAAACAACACGCATGTTAACGATTGCTTAGTGTGTTTGAAACGAGTGCAAACCAACTTACTCAGAGCCGACGCTGTTTTAAATGTCTCTGATCCGCGATAACGATACGCCACGAAGCTAGGAGTGCGATGGTCCAATGTAGATGGCACGTCAATTAGCTCAACGTCCTCTAAACTCTTGACTACCTCGACTCTCTCATTATCCTCGCTCAATTTCTACAAATTCTAGCATCATTAACATCTCCCTTTTGCCATTGAAACTAACAATAGTGACTTACCATCGCGATCCAATCAAACTTCTCTTCATGCAGCAGCCTCAGTTTATCGCGTACATTTTGTGTAATCTCGAAAGGCACGACAACCATGGCACTAGACTTGACGTTCGTGTCGCGCTCTAGCAAAGCTGCCTCTTTAAGCAGCCGCTCTGACTCGGACAGTGGTGCGTCCGCCTCCTGCTTTTTCCGTACCTCTAAGAAACTCTCCCACGTCACTTCACTCTACGTGGTAGCACATCGGTCAGACACTAAAGACTTAGTTTGACAACTATGCACATACCAGGTCCGTGGCGTGAAAATCGCCCGAGAAATAGTTTAGTCCCAGCTGCTTCTTTAGCGAATCACGCGATGATGAGTACAACATGCGGTCACGCACGCTCACACTTTCAGGTACAAATGCCAGTAGCACCCAGCGCAGCGCCGCCACGCTTGTGTCGGGGCACAGCAGCACAAATGTCGCCTGCTTTGCATTTAAGTTTGACGCTACCAACTGTGCCACGTCGTTGCGAGGCTCTGACGTCGCGAATCCAGTCGCACTCAGCACGAAGGACTCATTATCGATCGATACCTTAACGAAGCGATATTTACCGCTTTGTGCGTCCGCAAATGCATGCTCAAGCTCGGAGCTCAGGAACAGGTTAGCCCGCGCCATGATTCGGATGTTTCCTAGGATACACAATTCCCTATTTACTCATACTATAGACAGGACCCAACCTTCCAAATAGAATAAAAGACACGATTGACATGTTGAAACAAATTCTGAGCTCAATCGCTAATTTAACTTGGCGAACATGAGCCATCAGTAACTTCCTACACTTCGTGCACCTTGACCGATCACTCCGACGCCTTAAAAAACTGTTGACAATATAATGCTTGTAAGCTTTAGCCTGATCGACTTTGATATGCATTGCAACGCCCGCACTTACCGCATCGTCAGCGTAGGCAAATTCCAAGCAATGCAAAGCACCAGAAAAGAGTCGCTTTCGCATGGAAGCATTCTCTTTCAGACCAAATATAATGATTCGAGCTTGGGTCAAGTAATCGCCATTGCTTTCCTTAAAACGCTCGAACAAAGCAGCCTGCACAACAAGGTAAGCACATCAGCGTTTGATCTAGCGATTTCAAACAAAAATCGAGTAGTGAAATGTGTACCTCAATTTCCGAAGCAAGGTCAGCACGTTTTGATCCGTCCTGATCAAGGATCTTGCTCAGCATAGCCACAAAAATTGTCCGATTTTTATCCATGTGTTCTACGGTGTCAAATATGTCCAATTTGTCGTTCGCCGCGCCTTCTTCAGGAACTTCATTGTTCACAGGCGATGCTAATCGTTTTTGCATTGATTCTTCCACATTTTCAACCACTATCTCCGTTTTTAATGTTTCATTTTTCACATAATTTGCCTGTGCTGGACCCTTCACGATAACAACCTCTGCTGGATGCTTTACAGCTACCTCTGCTGAATCATTTACAGCTACCTCTGCTGGATTCATTATAGTAGCCACCTCTGCTGCCACTTCCTTGACTGACTTGTCGCACACCTTCTTCTCTGTTTTGACTTCTGAGTTTTTCATGGGTAACGCAATTGCAGGATGCGAGGTAGCAATGTCCTCTGCCGCCGTTAAATCTGATGATGACACAATATTCGGTTGGGCCTCACCCACCACCACTGAGCTTCCATTTTCAGTCTTACGCTTCTTGGTGGTGTGTGCCGCAGTATCCTTAGAGCCTTTCCTACCTATACGAGCAATATCTGTGTCGTTGTTTAAAATGTTGATCATGTGCTTTCGAAGCGCGCTCGCCGTATGGCCGACCGTAGGGCTCAAACTTTTCCGCAATAGTGCGATAATTGCGGCCAGCCCAGAGCGCTCCACGTCCGAACGGTACATGAGCTCTTCTTTAAATAGCTCTCGCATCATGCCAACGAGCTCATCGTTATTCCGCGACGATTCCTTTGCGTGCAACCGTACCATCTTATTCGCAAACGCAGCAAGGTCGCCCACATTGTAATCTCCCTTGTCCTTCTTCGTCTTGCTTTTCAAACCACTATCACGCTTTTTCTTGGCGGCTTCTTCGGTCATTTCGCGAATATCAGCTGACTTTACGGACTTGTGGGGAACCACAAGTTCAATTTCCTTTTTTCGCTTACTGTCGATCTCAGTAGAATTGTTTGGCCTAATCTGCTTTGCCGTGACTTTGGATGCCTTCTTTGTGGAGGCTGTCAAAGCACTAGCCATGTCATCCGCATCTTTCTTTTTCGGCGTCTTGCGACTTGTAACTTTCGCTTTAATTTCCTCCTTACTCAGCGTAGGTCTCGCAACAGTCACATCCTCTTCCTCCTCTACTGGTGTGCTGCCAGACGCAGCGTCTCTTCCTTCATTTCTATCAGTCACTTCCTCTTTTGCTTCCTTAATCGGTCGCTTCTTTGGCGTCTTTTTCGGCGTAATCTTGACCACCGGCTTGACTTTAGGAGGTCGACCAGGTTTGCGCTTCACAGGTACAGCTGTCTTGTCTGCCGAAGTTTCCACTTCCCTCACTCTATTGTCAGGCTTTAATAAACCGTTCGCTCTCTCTTCAATTGGCAACACGACTTCTTTCTACGCATCACACAAAAAAGGGAACACTCAGTAACTATTCGCACACAGCTCACATTCTCATATGACATACATCGGCAAATTCTATTGCCGCCATGAGCTTAACCCGCCGCTTAGGAGCTTTCGAATCTTTCTCCGGAAAGCCTGCGCGATACTCAAACTTCGTGTCATCCCAAGGCACAATCTTTTTGAAAGAAACGGGTGCAAAATTGTTAGACACGTAGAAGAATACGATGTACTTGGTGGCAAGCGTCTTCATGGCCGTCTCCTGCAGTTTCTTCGGCAACAAACGCGGGTCTGTAATAATGCAAGGCCAATACGGGTACCCGCCCATCTTAGCCCAGACAATCTGGCCAAATCTGCTCTTAATTTCATCACTTAATGCTTCAACCTTCTCATCCACCACCGTTTGCTCCTCGTCTGCGCTGTCTGAGGATTCAATCGTCACTTTTTTCTTGCGACCAGGGGTCTTAGGGCTCTTTTTAGCGCTCTTTGCCGTCTTTGCGCGCTTCTTGGGCTGCTTTTCGGGCTCTGACTCCGTCTCGTCCTCCTCGGCCTCTTCGGTTTTCTTGCTCGCCAGCGTGTGGTGCTTACGAGAAGCGGAAGTCTTGTCATCGCTCGTCTTGCGTTTACCCGTGATAGTTGTAGCGCTTTTCTCAGCTAGCACTGTGTTCCCCTTCATCTTTTCTGTAGCTTCGTTGACTTTTTCAGACTTCTGGCCTACTGTGGAAGCTGTCTTAGCCATAGGAGACGCCTGTGCTGCAGACGGTACCTGTGCTGCTGATGGTGCTTTTGCTACTGGGGATGAAATCTCCGCTGCAGGTGAGATCTTTGTCGAAAGTGGTTTCTCCGCGGCGATTAATGCCTCTGCTGGAAGAGGTGCCTTCGCTGCAAGCGGTCCTTTTCCTGCAGCAGAAGCCTTTGCTACGAAGGGTGCCTCTGCTTTGGATTGATCCTCGGCCGCAGAAGTATTTTCTAATACTAAAGCCGGCTCTCCTGCTGGACACGCTTCGGCTGCTGACGGCACCCCTGCTATCAAAGACGTCGAGCCTGAATCTTTTGCAGGAGCCGATGAAGCTGTAGCAGACACCTCGACTGCGGCAGGTGTCTGTACTGTAGAAGGCGCCTCTGTTGCGGAAATTGCCAGTGCACCAGGAGGCGCGTCTGCTGTGGACGCGTCCTGAACGACAAGAGATGAATCTGCACCAGGGGATTCCTGTGGTGCAGAGTTCGCCTCTGCTGCAGGAAGAGCCTGTTCTGCAAGAGGTGTCATTGCCGCGGGATGTGCCTCTGATTCGACCGCAACTAGCTCGCTTATCGGTTTGTAGTTTTTTATTCTTGTGCGAGGCGGCGAGGGCAGCCACTGGGTATTTAACCTGTACTAATAAGCTGGATCTTCTACATTCGCGAAAATTTTTAAGTTAGGAACGCAAATTTGACGGTACCGTAGAATGCGAGATTTTGACGGGATTTTTTTTAGATGCAAAAATGAAGGGCAAAATGTGAGCAAAAGTCTGAAAAAACATCTTGCAAGTAAAATTAGTAACTCTGTAATGGCGGAAGCGATAGGTCGCATTAACCGGGTGCCATCGCACAACACCGTCGTCTATTCCATGCGTCCACTTCCCCGCATCGTAAAGATGCTATCATCTTGCAAAACACTTCAAGCAAACTTCATCGTCGAAAAGAACGCAGAGTCGCAGCAGAGCGAACATTTGACTTGGCAAGAAAGTCTCGATGAAATCGCCTAATCCCAGCCACTCCCAGCCGCAGGAGGGGCAGCGTCCCAATTGGAACCAGCGCCAGCTTCACCAGACCACTCGGTGTTGCCGGTGGCTGTCCACTCAGCAGTTGAAGCGGATGGGGCAACAGGTTCAGCAGCATAAAGTGTAGGCTCAGCCGTAATCTGCTGGGGAGCGTCACCCCAGCCAGGGCGAGCCTGACCCTCATCAGCAGCGGTAGCCTGAGCCTCCTCGGCCTTTTTAAGTTCCTCAGGGTCACGGTATAGGAACAGATCCACAGCCACATCCCAAGGAAGAGCACGCGAGATGGTGCCGCGCAGACGCAGCACTTCACGGGCAAGAAGCCAGTAGAGCAGTCCAATTGACAGCTTACCCTTGTTGTTTGCCGGGATAGCCACGTCCACAAACTGCAGTGGAGAGTCCGAGTCGCATAGCGCAATGACGGGAACGTTGACAAATGAAGACTCACGCACGGCCTGCGAGTCAGTACGCGGGTCCGTAATGATTAGTAGGCGCGGCTCCCGAAATTGCTTCGTAATTTGGTTGGTAAATGTACCAGGAGTAAAGCGGCTGGCAATGGCATTGCATCTAGTATGCTGCGCAAACTTAAGCACCGCGCGCTGGCCGTAAGGGCGAGCTGAGATGGCAATTACATCTTCGGGATTCTCCACAGCCACGATCACACGGGCAGCAAGCATGAGCTTCTCCCACGTTTTACCCACGTTAATGATGTGAATTCCATCGTTACGGCGGCGCCAGATGTAATCCGCCATCTTGGAGTCGGCATTGCGCGTACCGATGTGGACCTGAGCGGCCAGCATCATTTTAATGTCCTCCTCACGTTGAGTTGCCATGGCTGCGATGCGATCAATTTGTGTTCTTTTCAGGCGCGATGACGATGCAAGGCCAAGCGACCACCAACCAAACACTATCGGAATTAATCGGACTCGCCCTTATTAGTGTGTGCACACCCGTTGTGTGATGACACATCAATGTACCCATTATCAGCTCCGTCGACAATCTGGTGTCAACATGGTCGTAGCCTTTTTTTCTTTACGAGAAGTGAAAGTTCATGGCAAAAAATTGCAACTTAGTCAACATCTGGTCCATGTCTTATGATGATGATGAAAGTGTTGAGCTAGCTGTAAAATCTTTATTGACGGACGAGTTAACACAGCTGACGACACTATGGCAAAAGTTCGGGCTGAACGAGGATGAGCGACTGCAACAGAAAAAACTTCTGATCGCAACGATCAAGCAAAGCTGTCAAAGAAGTGTTACGAAGTGGCGCAAAGAGGTTAAACGGGCAGTGTTTCGGATTGCTGAGCAAGAGAAGGAGGTGCAGACGATTAAGGCGCAGTTTCAGGGCAACGAGGTAGGAAAGGCCGATGAAGTACTAGATCTTGTTAACTGAGTTTCAATGGTCCAATACCAGTCGGCAAATTGGTGTATTCAGTCATTGGATCAATCGTGCTGCAAGGCTCTACGCGATCGGCTCGCTGCGCTTGAGATGGAGTTCAAATTCTTTGATAGTGTACGACATTTCTGTTCACTTCAGTAGAAATGCTCTAAAAGATTTCGCAGAGAATTGTCGAGCTGCGAGGGCTTAAAGTCAAACAAGAGCAACGTCTGGCAGAAATGCTTGGGCAAATTCACGAGCTTTGGCTTGAGTTGAAGGTGGGTGGGAGGAGCGTCGGAAGACTTTGCGGTCAAGTTGCTTACGATTTGGGGTGTAGATTTCTGATGAAGAGCAAGAACTTTTTCGAATGAGTGTGCAGGAAGCTGGTGTAGCTGCTCTCCAATTGGTGAGCTGAGTATGATGTCGTTGCTTAGTTCATTCAAAAACCACTAATTCGTTGTTTTAATCATTCAAATGACCACTATTTTTGCTGGGTCATACATAGTGCGAGGCAGAGCTAACAAGACTTCAACGCCACCACAAGCGCTTTGCTGCGACCGTTGCTCAAATTACAAAATTGCGCAATGCCATAGCAAAGCATTGGTAATTACTTGGCTACAGTTCAAACCAGCATTCGCATTTTGAGACCATGATGACGACGCCTGACTCAGACTTATCCTACAAGATTTTTCATGCACACGAGATGGCGCTTGAGCGCTTGAATGTCAAGTGTCTGAAATGAAGATACTTACAAGTGTACGTTTTGGAGCTAGAAGTTTGTCGAGTGAACACTGATCAATGTGAAAGGGGGTTATTTTAAATAGTACGCTACCAAGCGTGAAGAGATTTTGCAAGCCCGTGCAGAGTACGTCCTTGGAGTAAAGGCTTGATTTATTGTCCCAACATCATTGTCATAATCGTTTTACAGACACGGTACGGTGTACCTGACGAAAGGAAACGTCTGCGCATCGAAAGAGAGCTGCCCAAATTTACGTCAATACTTCTCGATCGAATCTCTAGATGGGAGAATGAAACCAATCTGGTTTTCCACTGGAAAGGTAGAAGTACCAAAATCCAGCTGGGCAAGCATCACTCAAGTCACTGTAGCTAACTTTATTCAAAATTTGCAGATAAACCGTACTTGGCGCAAATGCGCTCACAATGGCTTTGGACGACGAAAGCAAAAAAGTGATCTGTCCGAGTCCAAGCCAAACGAGGCATAATAGTGTGGCAACTAACCAACGTCGCATCCAGGTTGGCGCACATACTGCTTTATATTATGTACTCGTGATATGCTTGGCTAAGCAATTTGTATACTGTACCAACCGACATTCGATTGAGGATCGCGCACCTTCGCGCATTTCTGCCGTTAAGGATCTGACTTGTCGCCGATCTGATTCAGAGGTTCTCGAGCGCCCACGGTGGCGCACATTTATTCGTAACACGTTTTCAAGACGAGATGCGTCCTCGTAGTTGTTCTACTAAGATCAAACCACCAATTGATGATCGTTTCATCGTTCGTGAGGCCATTGGAGGCTATTGGTTTAGAAGTCGAATACTAAAAAATTTCGCCATGATTTGCGTCTGAGCTTCGACAATAGGCGTGAGATTGATTGTAATAAATTTGCGAAAAATGCAGTTGGAATAAAAGTGGAAGCAGTGAAGGAAACGGTAGATCGTCACCATGCAGCACCGAAAATGGTATTTTTTTGTCTTTTCGCCTTGTAGGAGCAGTAAACCTGTCCAATTAGATTTCTTGAGCTCTAATCCATCATGACTAACCCAATAGGTCTATAGAAGAGGTTGATCAGGTAGAAGACTTTCCGGTCTTAAGTGAACGACGTGCAATAGGCCTAAATTGGCCTCTTATAAGCTTTTCGTCGGATTCGTACTTTTAGAGCACAGACATAATAAATTATAGCAATCAACCATAATGTATAAATGGCGTAAGCGTTAACGCTCTCACAGAGCACAGAAAGAGAAACAATATAAACGCTTTAGGTTTCTTCCGCACACCGACTTTTGTATCTATCGTCGCAATCTGTGGGGACCTTCCTTGTGCATCAGCTTGGCTCTTTCATTTGGCGCTAAAGTTTTACCTATTCATTCTCGGCCTCACTCTTTACAACGCGTTATATCCCATTCTGCTGACAACGGCTTTGCTCTTTGCTGCTGCAACATTTTTGCTCTTCTCAAGGCTCATGAAGACACCAGTAGTCATCAAGATAGATTTCTGACTAATTTGTCCGGCTTTTCTTTTTTGTTGCCAGCATGATCGTGAGTCATCGTCAATGCTTTCTCTAAAAAGTAAAATTGACATATGCGCGTCTATGAAAGATTCTAAGATTATAAATAATGCCACCGGTATAACCACACGCCCCTTTCACACACCCTTAATTTGTTCAATAAAATGCCTTCAGCTATTGCTTGCGATACACTGAAAGTTTCTATGCACATTCCAACCATGACTAAAGCCTTTAAAAATCAATTATGACCACAAAAGTATCATGTCGAGCCCTGAAAACGCATTTCAACCTTTTAACGAAGTGAAACCCAGACAATTTGCAGCACGCGCTATATGGCAACCTTATATAAAAGTTTACTGTTTCTAGCCAGCTTTTGAGTAGAGTTTGGCCGGCGTCGCCCTCTGGTCAAGCCAACGGAGAGGCACTCTCACGTGATTAATCTCATAAGACTTCCACCCACTCGGGGACTGTCGTAAAAATTATGCATTTATTGCGCTACAGTTGGATGGGAACAGGTCACCTGTCGTGTCGTCTAACCAAATCGACAGGCAAGGAAGCTTTACGTCGCTAAGCAAATGCTGCTACAAGGACTTCGCTTCGTTGTAAGGTTGCAAAAGGCGGGCTCGACATGGTAAATTTGTGGTTACAATTGATTCTTGATTATGTAATGAATTTATACTGGCGCATCCATACTTCGAGACTATTACTCTATTGCCCGAACGAGCTTGGAAAATGAAAATTACTTATATAAGCTATCAAAAGGGGTATCAGCTACTATGTTAAGGTGCGTGAAAGGAAGGTGATTTGTGTTAGCAACCCTTCTCGTCCTACTAACTACAAGCTCTATGTCGAGGCTCTGAAGAAGGACATGTCTTTGGAATACAGGACAATGGAAAAAATATACCCTTTCTCAAATTAAATGGAAAAAATACTCCTTCATAACAAAAAATGATGAGAAGGGAAAAATATACCTAGCAATAAATATTTTTGCAGCAATGGCAAAATATGCATGTAAACAGTAAAAAATAGCGAAATTACACATTTAAATAGTAATTATACCGCATACAATCTTTGAAGAGATGGGTTAAGATGCAATGCAAACAGAGAGATGGCGCGGGTTCAAATTCACTTGTTACAAAGTGGCTCGGGTTTGCTGGACAGACAAACGAATGGGGTGTGGTAACGTCTAATGCTGCCAATTGCATCGCTTCAATGTTAAAAATGTGGAATCAATATAAATATGTCCAAGTTCAACCACATCGTTTGTTGTGTCGGTTCGAATTGGAACAAACAAGCCAATGGAGTATGCGGTTAAGGTTAACAGTACCAGTGGTACCTGCACATGAGGTTATGTGAGGGATATGAATGCTTCATGTCGACACCTTATAGCAGCACGTGCAAAATTGTTACTTGGGGATATGTGGTCAACCAAAACGTATCTACTTGCCTACGATGAAGCACTCGAAGTGAAGCCATTTGTGACAAAACGTGAACTGGTAGAAAGAGTGAGCATCTTCGACCAATCCCGTCCTGAAGAAAAGGTCGACCCAGAAAGAAGCGAATCGAATCACAACATGCTATATTAGAGATTGACGCGCCAAGAAGTGTTTATCGGTTTGGCAGCTGTGGACACAACAAGCGTCGATGCACTTGTAATGTGCAGCATAAAAGTACATTTTCTTTAGTGAGTTAGGTATATTTTTTTGTTTTTTTATTTTTCAGTAGTTTTTTTACTTCGTAGGTAGATTTTTTTCATCTAAGTGGAAGAGTTGTGATTCAAGGTAGGTTTTTTTCATTTAAATATTTCTCCATTTAATTTGGGAAACGGTATACTATATCCATTCTCCCTTGGAATACAATACTGATCCCAAGTATCGCGTAAGCCACGGAATTAACATGGTCTCGCACCTGTATAATAATACTCAAGCTGCTTAGATCTACAAAAGCTGTAGTTCATTTTTGTGGGCCAAACTTACGCCTTCAAGGTAATTTGAATTTTAATGTGGTAACACCCGAATTTGGAAAATGTTTTTAATTTAAGACCTCTATTGCTATCAACCGTCGATGTGGTATCCGTAAGAAAGTTGTATCGGTCATCAGGTCGATGTAGTTGGCAGACACGCTGAACTATCCCGGATGAAAGTAAATAACAAGCAAGCAAGCAATTTTTCCAAGACCAACAACAATTGTGTGTTTAACTGTATCGCATAGTACTTGAATCAGCGTGATGAGAAAAATGTTTATCGAGCTATACGCTTAGCCAGTTTTGAAGCTGTCTACCGGTTTATCTCCTCAAATGCTTTCAGATAGGCATTGACGTCTACTCAACAAATATTAAGACCGATACTGTTAATTGTATTCGTCAAGCGGAAAGCGGAGAAGTTGCTTTGGCAATTTTTGTCATAAACACCATGCTCTTTTAATTGGAAACATTGAAATGCTTCAGTCCAAGTGAAAATTGAGGTAGTTTTCACTAGTTCGACAGAACTACGGAGTCAAACTAAGAATAAAGGTGAGCTCGCAAATTTCAAAATTTCTAGCCGATCTTACTCTCTGTAAGTAGCTCCAAATGATGCTAATTTAGTATTGAACCAAGGAATCTTACCACACTTAAACGATTAAGACTTTGATGTCATTCTTATGCTAATCGTGACTCAGGACAAGGAGACTACAAGCTTCGTGAACGAAATTTTTCTCACATGCATGTGCTAATATCAAGAGCTGATAGCTTAACAAAGAGGCTCATTGCTTTTTTAATGATGACCCGAAAATGCTACTTACGAACATGTCGAAATACAACAGTAATGCATCGATTGAATTCCAGCCGTACAATGTCAACAGTACACATTGCCAAATCAGTGTTGATCACGAGCGCTGACACTTCACTAAGAGCTTCATCACTTACTGTGTTGAGGTCATTCTTAAGCCTGACGCGACTCAGCACGTGGTGAGCACCATCTTTACGAGCGAGCAAATTCCTTCGCTAGCATTCGTAGCCGATAGCTTAACCAAAAAGTTTTGTTGCTTTGTATATGACCCAAAGATGCTACTTATGAGAAAAATTCGTGATGTATCAATTAACATTCAGCCGCGCAATGTCCAACAATATAAGCCGCGTTTTGAGAATATCACTAATATTCGCAAATCGACTGCTATGAAGATTGGCAGCATCTTAATCAGCTATGTGCAGTGCGATACTGCTCGAAAAAATATGTCGTTCGATGGTCTCCGCCTTTAAAATCTGTTTGTGTTTAGCTCAGACAGTCTGGTACGTCCCATTAGCGAGGAGAAGAGGCCAAACTCAAGCACACGTCGCTTATTATGTACTTCGATAGCGCTGTCTTCGTATGACTGTATGTGATGATAGATTTAGACTCTTACAACAATTTGGCGAGTGTGGAACCCCGCACATTAATCTTGCAGCCGTCTAAGTTCAGCGCATCTTCGTCTCGAGCACGACCCTGTTGCACATCTTTCACTGATACCTTTACCTTGTCTCAATCATCTGAAACATATCAGATATAGTTTTTTTAGATAATGAGATCACGGCATCACCTAATCATTCATTTTTGAGATTTAAGCTACCGAAACTCAGACGCTAGGACTAAGTTGTATCCACGCGGGATGCTGGTAGCTATCCGATCCGTTTTGCGATAGGGCATTCGGAAATAGACCACTAAAGTGAACGAGTATTCACACCCAAAAGTGTGACTGCCTTGCTAATCCGCACCAAATTGGGTGTTTAAGAGTCGAGTGGATTGGATGCCCCACTGACCGATAAATCCTCATCTAGCGTAATGAGGGGTACGAATTTCGGCTCTAAAACGGGCCGAATTGCCTACCAGCAGAGATACCTTTTTCCTAGCGGGTGGGTTTCGGTAGCCTTAGTTTCTCTCTCGGATGATCTTGTAGCTCAAGTGAGTATTCGCTTGACCCAGAACCGAGAGGTACCTGATTAAATACCCATTAGATTCGAATTGAAGCCTCAAGAAATAGGTCACAAAAGTACCCAAACGTGCGGCTGCCCTACTATCTTGAATCCTATGGGTATCAAACCAGGTATATCTCGGTCCTGGGTCAAGCGACAAAACACTCGGGACACAAAATTCGTTTGTTATTCATCCCGAAGCAGACCAGCTGTTCGACGGTCAAACTTGATCAGATCAAAGCTGTAATTGCGAGGAAACCGTTCATACTTGTGCTGTACGTAATACGCACGTAGCCTAGGCTTGTTTTAGTTCAAAACCGAATTAATGCTGCTAAAATGCAGAGTCTGTGTCATGATCCTGTTACGGGAACCGAGCAATCAAAGTTTGAGTTGATGTAGTCGTATTACAACTAGAGCATGTGTAGCTCAGCGAGCTGGTATATCGAAATTATGAAATTGGGTCCTTGTCATTAAGCTTGCGTTTCATTGTGGTCAGATCACAAGCATCATCGAGTTCCTCCATCCTATCGAATATGAAGTACTCAATTTTACACTTTACATTATTGTTACTTGACTAGTCTTTATCTTTTTGTGTTTGCTCATTTCCTTGCCAAATCGACCAAAAGCATTGTTGACTTCCTGTTTTATCATTTCGACTTCCACGCCCTTAGACTTATCGACATCTTAATTCTTTGATACAGCTACCATAGCTTGGATAAACGCTTTGTACGAGCTTGCTTGAATCAAGCTGTTTGCCTTGGTGACTTTACATCACGTAATTGGCACCACCTGAGCGACGGAATTTCGATAAAATTCTCTTTGCTAAAATAGCTCTTACTTAACTTACGAGACAGCTTTGAAATTTTATTCAGTCGTTCTCGGCAGTATGTATTAATGTGCTTAGCAATAATATTATCACCAGTACAGCCAATCGGTGTATTTTAAAATAGGGTCATATCACCGAAATATTGCTTCAAATGTTCTAATGTATGGATATCACATTTCAATTGCCAAAAAGCTCATCATTCTTATTGCCACTGAAGATATCAGTATATTCTTTGATCGGAATTAATCGCTTACAAGGCATACAACATCCGAGTTCGCACAGGTACAAAGCATTGATATCGTCTGCTTTCACAACTTTCCATCGCTAATTTTTTTGTCTAATTGTGCACAGCGTAGCGGCTGAATATAATTGATGGACCGCCAGTGATATAAGGTTTCATCTTACTGTCGCCGCCCCGTAGTACAGTCCCGCTTGAGTTTTAGGAAGCTACATCACCCGGATACTTTGCCTCATAAATCACAGGATCAAGGAGCTGCTACTGGCGCAGCTTCGTTTCAAACAGCTTATATCAACGCTCAGGCTATGGAACGAGAAGACTTGTGAGTTCGATCCAAAAATAACGCTTACGCAAGTGAAATATCAGCAATGCGCTCAAAATTTCTACTCACACATGAGCTTTTCGCAGATTGACCTTGCGCTCTGGAAAAGGCAACCAAATTTTGACCGGTATTTATTTTAACCATCTCACCGGTTACGCAAAACTTTGTCAAATAAGACAGCTGCTTCAGTATTAGAAGCAATAAAGCTTATCACTCTATCAAATAATATAGTAATTACATCAACTAATATGTGTTCGAGGTTATAAGCGAGCTCAAAAGCTTAGTGATATATAAAGCCCAAGAGTTCGAGCACTACAAAATTTCCGCTGCTATAGAAAAATAGATAGCTTTAATAGAGAACTGAAGCTGAGACTAATCAAAATGCCTTCAAGAGGATCGCACCAAACCTTATCAGCGATCTTGTAACAAACTACAACAAAACCACTTGCCGATCTAGTGGAGCGCCACCTATTACGGCCAAAAGTAAACCAAGTAAGGCTGAGCTGAACAATAAACAAGTCAAAGCTAATAAAATTGAGAATGAGTTCAAAGATGGCACTAATATTCTATATCGACTAAGAATATTTTTTTGCAAGGAAGTAGCCCGTGGGAGCAAGGCTGTGTATTCAATTATTACTGGCGATTATTGAGCTCGGATCCGCTTCATGGAAAAGCCCTTAACAAGTCTTCGAATGATTGTGAATCGGTATAATGGGAGACAACAGAAGTTGCCATTCATTATTTAAAGCAGAGAAGATACTGACAACAACAAAATGATAACTGGAAAGTACAAATACCTGAAACAGTGGCTCGATATCAATTCTTATTCGCGGCAACTACAAGGCAGTTTTCGACCGATCGTTGAAGATCGACAACACACTCTTAGGCAACCTAGTTTTGTCGGCGTAGTAGCTAGAATTATTGGTTGGTAGAAACTTCTCAGAGTTATGAATTACGGCATATCTGCGGATGACACTATATTGAATCGTGAATAATATCAAATGATACATATATCACAAAGTCATCAAGTATGTGCTTAATTTGTTCAACTTCAAAGCGTAAGCCAGATTAGCTTCGATGCAAGTTCGAAGTTTATTCAGAACGAAAGCCAAATTATCGATATATACATGGAAACGAATTTGGTTAGCTACTTACTGTGAATCGAAATAATTAAGCTACCCAAGAAGGCGTTAAATGAGATTTTTGATGTGTCGTTCCATCGTATCAGAAATTGGTACCTGAAAAACTACGCATGGTATGTTTTAGTAATACCAGGCTACTGGCAGGAGCCTTTTTCTTAAGTCTGCTAATAATATTTAGACTCTTTGAGTTTTACATCGCTTGCTCAGCGTTAGCAGTAACGTCAAGAGCTACTTGAACGAGCGCAACATTACATTTGCAAAGCCTCACCCAAGAAGGTAATGTATGCAGAACTTAGTGGTCCAGTGTTGTACCGAATGACATTACAATAATTCCTAAGGAAACTAAAGTTCGGCTTAGATTGATGAGTCTGGATAGAAAGAATCCAAGTCTTAAACGATTCTTGGTGCCCCACCCGATCGAAATTGCTACTCATCCCGAGCTAAAGCCGATCGTCACAATGGTTGATATTGCTGTTAGAAAGATGCCTCCCTGTATTGTGGATTAGTCATGCTTCCTTTTGCACCACAATTCTGGCAAATGCGTCGTACAAGACAAAAATTGTAATGTTTATCCTTTTTTTTGGACGTGATGGAGTCTGTCCTCATTGTTAAAGATAACACGATTTGCTTCTACTTTGTGACTGACGTGTATAGCCCAGAGCACAAAACATTCTTCAGCTCAAACACTATGCTTTCAAGACGTTAATCGTTCTTATTGTCTAAACCATCAGAAATGACAATTTGTGCATAATAATCAATAGAGTGCTTCGATCCTCAGTCCGTTCTTCGAGCTTTTCTTCTTCTGTTGCTCCTTGGTGGGATCTTCTACTTAAGCAAAATTATTAGGCTAGAGCTCTCACAAGGACGACAAACTTTGTAGTCCTTTGTATTGACAATTTCTAATACTTCGTATGCATTTTAAAAAGGTCTAAGTCCAAGACCTAATAAAAGCCCTTCTTTCCCGATCGCGCATTTATAGAGAGCATTATTGCGTGCGTCAAAGCTGTAAGTCGCAACATCGCAGGTTGAATCACTGATGTTATGTCGAGAAATATGTAGGGTACACTCTAGCCAGGACGAAGCCGAGTTGAATTAGGCTTTTATATGTAATTTAATTCTTAACACATCAAGTTATTTTGTAAAGGCTCTCCTTTTAATGCAAGATACACTGCAAGTGACGATTGATGACCGCTTAATTGACATGTACCATGTCTTGTTACTGAGGTTCACGTTTTCACCAAATGCGTGCCGTCCTCTCAATTGGCCGTAACTCACTCCAGCTAAGCGCATATTAGCAATATGGGCTTATTAACCCTTCCCCCATAGCCCTAAACCCTATTGCAAGTTTTTCTGCACGTATTATATGCCTGCTTCTTAGATCAGTCGCGATCGTTATCAAATTATCAGCTTCCTTCCATACTTGGACACTCTACAATTTGAGTGTCTTCAATCATCGACAGTACCGAGGGCATCAAGGCTGAACTCTGCATTGGCTGTGCGAGTCGCATCGTGGCATGAGCTCATCAATGTTTTTGTTGATTTTCAAAATGCAGAGATCAACTTCGATATACTGGGTATCGTCGATGAATAAGGACACTCTGCTTGGTCTTCAATCGTTATCAATTCCATATGTGCAAGGTTTTTTGCATTGCGAATGTTCTATATCCTACAAAACTTTTATATCCAATGGTGCACGCTCAAGCCAGCCATGGATCATTATTATTGTTTAAAAGTACCGCATTGAGAAGGGAGGGGGCTGGTGAGCGAAAAGGGGGGGCTGGCAAGCGGCTCTTTAAAAATACAAAGGATTAATCACATTTAGCCCCATAATGTTTATGATTGGATTTTCAGTATAATGTGAGAAAGCTTACATGTGCGTGCTTCGATTGACCGTGTAGCTTTAATTGCAGACTCAAAAGGCTAACGCTGCTCCACTCGTTATGCGAATCGACTCGCGATCTCTCTCTTTATTTGTTGGAAGTTTAGATCCACGACAGCATGCGCATCCCTTAACCAAACCTTTAGAGCAGATGCCAACGTTCCAGGTCGCATTTATTAAACCTTACTTCGGCAGCGATTACGGACGACATGAGCCCAAAATGGAAGCGCTATCATCGCAAATTGAGGTTCAAGTTAAGACACGCCTTGAAAAGACGATCGTGCTCGATTACTTCTTTAAAGTCGACATTGCGTGTCAGAAAGCCTAATGGCATGTGGCGCTTCGTGTACGCTGATGACCAATTGACTGCAGCCATCATTCCGGCATCGACTCTAATTTCAATGAAGAATGTGTTGCATGGCAACATGATGTAATGTTGGACTTTTCCGTTTGTCTTTCTACTCCTTCCTTATCTATTGATAATATTATTTGGCGGAGTTTACAATCCATAGGCTATCAACCGATTAATTTAATTTTGCAGGTTCGCTAGCATCTATATAATGATCTACCACTACATGCCCTTTTATGTGCCAAATGCGATCAATAGTATGCCGTTTCTTGCATGTTGAAGTGGATAAAACTGGTCGAAAACGTCAATTGTGCATGCGCAAAAAAATTCCTTATGCTCGTAAAAAAATGCTGTTTTGAAGCGTACATTCGGGTGATTTATCTTAAAGCGTAAAAAATCTCTTGTTCTCTATGCCCAAACTCAACTACCGATTTCTTCATAGTGCTCCACGTGTCCGGAACGGAATGAGTCGCGGATCGCCTCTACATCTTGAAATACGCGTTTTCGAAGAAACAACATTGGAGAAATTACTCCATGCGCTCCATATTGAAGATTGCTAAAGTTGGTGAGAGTTTCGCTAGCGTTTAAAAATACAATTATATCGTGATAGGCGTAAGGTCCTCCTCGGATTTCATACGGGAATAACAAAGCTTTATGTCTTGGAGAAGATTCGATCCATATTGTATTTGTATATGAATGACAGTGTTTTAAGCTGGTAAAGCAGCTTGTTGAATGTATCTATGCACAAATTATGCTTGCACTAAAATATAGCTACACTTTGATTGCGTAGTGACTCGTATCGGATGGTCCATTGCATATCAGTCTCCAATTGAAGCATAAAAAGCCGATATTTTATACAATCAGTGTCTGAAATAATTTTTAGAAGGTGTTTTGCAAATCTGCTTTGGTAGTATTTGAAGCGCTACCTGATTTGATGTAAAACAAAGAGCTTACGGTCCTTTAGAATGATCCTCGTGCTTGGTTATCATTTTGCACAACATTTGCTTGTGTATCTTCAAAAATTGCTATAATTTCTTATCAGTTCTAACAGCTTCGTAACAAATCGTAATTACGCAAAGTGTGAGCATACAAATTTCGAGTCTATATGAGAAAGGGCACGAGTGGCCAGCCAAGTTTCTCATTTACAATTTTGCCATCAAGAAGACAAGCAGTCGCGTCTTGGTAGTAAGTGAGTTCGCGAACACCAAGGATAGCGGGCTTGGGACGTATGAGCCCGGCACGTGGCTTTAAGGTGAAATTGGAAATCATCAATAAATAACAAGCAGGAAAATTGTATGAGACTTCGCGTTTCTCATGATTACCATCACAAGCTGATCTCGCGCCTATCATGAAAGGGTTGCATTCTTCAACGCTAGTGAAATTCTCACCGACTTCAGCAATCAACAAGATGATGCACATGAATCAATTAATCCTGGCGTATCTCCGAAAACGCGTAATTCAAAATGTAGAGGCGATCCGCGACTCATTCCGTTCCGGCTACGTGAAACACTATGAAGAATCGGTAGTCGAGCTTGGGTAGAAAGAGCAAGACTTTTTCGCACGGGTGGCGACCTCAAATTCAAGATTCACACCCAGCCGCTCAAGAACCACATCCCATGTGCTGTTTCTGCGAGGTTGAACTGTCCACATCAAACACCGGACTTTCCAAAATGTTATCACAGTTTTCGTTATCACCGTGAGTATGACAGGATGCTGACTAGTGAATTTCGTTCAGCTATCCTCACGTTGGATATGGATTTTGGCGATGGTGAATTTGATGTATTTTAACTAGTAGAAAATCAGGCCTCACCTTCGTTTTTGACGGATTCGGAATCATTGCAAGCTTATTTGACAGGCGTGTGAAGCCGTCGCCATCATCGAGTCGTAGTAAGACCAGATCAACGACCTGAAGGTAGCCAGTCAGTTGCAAATTTGTCTTCATACGCACTTGATCAATGCACTTATCTCCGCCATATATCAGCAGACCAGTTCAATCGACGAATTGAAGATGCCGTTGGGGATGCCCTTGTCGTTTGGTCCGACGTCCTCCGTTGCCATAATTGGCTGACAATGTGCAGGGTCACTTTTATTGATCACTACTCTGATCGGCTTGATCTGTACTTGCTTTATCGCCTTAATCCCTCTCAACTTCTGACGTTAACCGACCAGATATACCACCTTCCATTTGCGCATTAGATTTGTGAGTGGCTGGAGCAAGCTTTCTTAATAACAATGGGCAGGATAAATAATACTAGTGACAGGTACGATGTTCTGCTTGCAAGGCGTCGTAAAAGTATCGCAGCGATCAACAACCTCGATGAGCGATTGACTGTTCCCTCCAATGTGGATCTCAACCACGGCAACGCTTTCGTCGTAGAGCCAGTTAATAGTGTAGTTCCATTTGTCACGCATTTATGTACTGGTGACCTGCAGGAAACCCTACTTGATTCAACGGCATTGTGCATTGACAAGCATTAGCCTTGCCAAGACAAGCATTAATATAATGCGAGTTATGCAAAAGCTCCAAAGCCACCATTGAGTAGAATAATGAATTAGTTGGGGAGCTTTACTCCAAGAATCTCTAAACATTCAAACAGAACTTATAACAGGCGCCAATCCTGATGCTACCGGACTAAGAGCGACTGTTAAGCCTCGTCTTTGATGCATCAACGTTTGCCTTACAGTGCACAACTTTAAGCAGATGCCGAAGGTCGAGATTATGTGGTCACGGATAAGGTAGCTCAAGGCTGCAAGAAGAAATATCTTGTACACGACAAAGAGCTACCTGCAATGAAATAAATTAAGTGCCCAACCTTGGTTGATTTCTAAAATATAGGCTACATAAGGTCGTCAAGCACGACACGTTGACGATCCGATCTACTTTGTGCTCAACATATTTAAGCCCCTATTATTGACTATTCTCCAAGACGAGATCGTCATAAAATCATACCCAATAATTTCTTTCAATTGTAATACTGATAGCTTTTTGGGTCTGGACAGTCTTTTGTCTACGTGTGCTTGAATACAAACTGTGTCCGAGCCTTTCAGTCGCCTTCTCGAGGCGTTTTCTATTAAACTCAACCCAATGTGTGACATTTTTTTAACCACTCCGTGAACGTCCACCTTGTAGCTAGAATAGAGTTTGCGTAAATTGCTTGGTCTTCGGTAGTTAATTGCTGTAGCTTTAAGGAATACTAAGAAAGATTACATCAATGCAGGGTAAGTAGACATGCCGCATTCAATTTCTTTGACAAAGTTTGGCCAAATTGTCTAATCGCTGGGTTCTTCATTCTTTTCAACTTAGCAATAGCCTTTTGAAGCATTAAGTAAGACGCTGATGAGTTTGTAGTGTGTTATCAAGTCAGTGAATACACATCCATACATTCAGTCGGAGACGTATAAAAGAGGTGGAACTCAGTAAGGATCACTCTGTCATTCTACACCTACGAGGTGTATCTTCCAGAGCACGATCTACTGCCTGCCGGTCTATCTGATCGAATGTAATTTGGTGCTGACCCTTGCAAGCAAGATTTTAAATACTAATTTACAGTGGTCGAAATCCAACACTATCGTGCTCAAAAGACTATGGTTTTGCAATGCCGTGTCTTAAAAAAACTTGTGCTCAGTATTGTTTTTTGAGTTAGTCATGGCAACGACGGCCTGGGTTCCGCGCACTTTATTAGACCTCGCCACACTGAGATGCCAGCCTTTTCACGATTTGCTTGATGCGATGCACCGTAGTCTAGACGAACATGTTCATTAACATCCAACTTATTCAAAGGCAGAAGCGCGTATTTTTGTATTACATCTATAAAAAAACGCGCAAGTCTTTTAATCTATAAAAGATTTTCTATCCAAAGTTGTAGGTCTAAAAGATACAGTCCATTATGCCATGTGTTCATATCTGATAGAGCTACAGAAGCGTCTAAGGTGCGTTGTCTGGAAATCAAAAAGCCTCTTGGCTACAGAAAGCGCGCATGAAGATAAACGTTCTTTTATCCAGCGATCTCGAGATAGATGTACGAATTAGTAGTATACTAGATTGTCTTCATCCTACTTCTAGTTCTTGTCGGTCGATATAATGAGTTATTTAGCCCGAATACTTATGATGATATCAATGGTCCTCACACCAAGATCTATCAATCTAGAAGCCGAATCTAAGGTATTGGATGTCATCTTGATACAAAGCCTTCATCGAAAACTTGGAAAACATCCTATCAAAAGCCAGCCTTATCTAGTTTTAAAAGAATGGGCAATTTTCCATGTAAACACACGTAAAAATGTCTTCTTTACCCGACTTTCATTTGATAAGCGCTTTCTACAACCGGTTAGACGCTATCTTCACCATGCGTCTAAATGAGTATGACAGGTGCTGACTCAGGCGCATCTCATGCAGCACTCAAAGCAAACAGCATTTGAGCTTTACGCAGTACGTCGACAATCTCGCTACGCCACCATATAATGCCTAAGCCGCTAAACAATTATCGTGCTAAGCTTGCCGATTCCTTCCGTTCAAAGTGGACAAACTTGAGTCTTCGGATCGACTGCGTTCAACTAGCATCGCACTAGGTAGTAAGCGCTTAAATTAATTGGCCATATAGATCAGTTTGTAGGTCTTTAAATTGTACTTTCGATATCAGCACTATAACGGGTCCCTTGGTGTACCAACACATCAAGACCTCTCGCGAGCGACAGACTCGTTTCTATATAGCAAATATATTTCAAGCTGAAAAAAAACTGATCATACACTACATACTCTTTGGCTTCAGTGCTCTTTCGTTCATCTAAGGACGGTACTTGTCCTTTCTACAAATTACATCGGAGGGATAACGTGGCTGCCTTAAAACGTTGGTCTCGCCTCATACTTTATACTCGAAGCAGATAGCTTCTTCAAACCAGCCGACCAAATTTTGGCTGTCAAAGAGGCTACATCTGGTACCATAGATATGAATTCATGGCTACGTCAAGTATGTCATTACACGAGTTAGTCTGCGTTACACTAGTTGACAATGTGTGACGTAGATACGTGGTGCTTCGAGTACTTTACGTATCATCTAGGAGCTAGCATTGGATGACCATATAGAATTAAAATTATTGAGATTTTAGTAATGGCAGGAAATTTACGCCGAAGACAATCTATCAAAAAGTTCCTCAAAAGTTCAGTTCACATTAGGATAGAAAAAGCTGGTTTAAGTCTTGTTGTCAGGACTAATACTAGCTCTTGTAGTCACGCCAATAGCAATTTCTGACTCGTGTTGACTTAAAGTATTTAACAATACTCAGATTAATTGCCCACTCGAGCGAATCAATCTGTCGCAGATGTTAACACTAGCGAGAGGAATTTCAATTTGATTCTTGGGTTGGCACATAGCTACGGCAATCACGCTACACTTGTACCTGAGTTTTCTACTAACAATAAGTGAGAATCGACCAACATGCTTATTTGCCTCAGAACATGCAAGGTGAGCTTAGCAAGCTCATTGTCCAACTTGAACATAAAAACATGAGACATTGTGTCTGGACACGATCCAACACGGTTAATAGGTGATCTTTGGTGATAAAAACGCTTTGTAGATGGCCAGGTCGTTTGCGGTGATGCCGCCGACGCCTATAGGATACCCCAATACCGGATATGCTCGGGGTGAACGTGAAGATACTAATCATAAAGCAAATTATCTGTTACTCTGATGAGTTGGCTTTATTGGTCATCACTTCGTGAGTGGAAGGGATATAATTTGATTCGAAGCTTGAAAGTAAGCGCGCGAATGTAAAATTCCGTGCAAAACCTCAGTTCGGGCGGCTTTCGCCGCCTTAAACTGTCAGCTGACGTAAGTACTTTGCCATGTGCATCGTGCAGGCCCTTTTTTTGGTAAATGACCAGGATAAGGAGGATTTGGTGAAAGTTTGAGGAGTTGCGAACTATGCTGGCTGGAATGGCCAATAATTATCTTTCGAAGAGGTTACAGTCACTACCTTAAGGGACACTCGGGTGTGGCCTGGACGAAGTTTCTCCACGTACGTGCGTTCTGTTCTTGAGAGTGCGTAGAAGTGGCATTAAATACCGAGCTTAATTTTGAAGAGGCATAGGAAGGGGGGGTCCCATAGCCATGGTCCACCGTGCAACACCCATTGAGTAGAGGGCGGCTTGCTGGGAATCGAGGGCTTACAAAACTTAGCTTTAAGAGCCTACTATCACTTGAGCGTGCAAGTCTTGCTTGGTGATGATCGAGGCAACGGTGAAGGGCTTGGAATACTATAAATTGTTTGAAGAGTTCATGATCCCGATCATTTACGCTCGATGATTCACTATCGATAAAACTCAATTATATGCTGAGCACACAATCTGATTTTTTCATTATTTGCTTAGCGACAGGAAGAAATGTCGCATAACCTATCATCCCGGTAGATAAGGTCACAAAGTTAGTCATCTATGATAATGTCGGATGCCGTTTACTCTTGCATGTGTAATCTCATGGCTTGACTGCAGTGCCATAAATCTTTTTGTATTTGAAAATCAACTACAGCTGCTTTGCTATCAGTAGAGATTTGATAAGTCATTTGGCCGCTTTAATAATGCAGTTTGCACTATTGCTGGAACGATTTGGACAACATAAGGGACATAATGCGCTGAGAATAGACACTGATGGTGTTGAAGACAGAGTCCGGGACTTGATGTGGCACGTAAGCCACTGAACAATGCTCGTAGAGAACAGAACCATTCATTTATGGCATGACTGGCTTAACCGAGGCAAAATGAGTGAGGTCCTATCACCCTCACGTAATCACTGAGCGATGCTGGTAGATCAGAAACACCTCTTGGTGCGTGTAGTGAATTCCATTCGCTTAACATAATGTAGCAATTTATGCGCTCATATAGGACAGCACTCGTTGAATGCCGTGATCTTGTAAGCTTTAAGCCACGGCCATAAGGATGCGGCCTTTACGATGCAAGTAAGTAACACATTTCCACCGAGCAACATCTAAAGAGAATACCATTTGCTGCAAATTATGCAAGCCGTATACTAAGGCATCAAGGTTGCGGTCCTGACGATGCACACAGATCGCACATTAATCAATGAGCAGAGTTTGTTGTGGACAGCGTTTACTCATGACAAAATCGACCTGGGATCGAAGTACTTGAGACACTACCCTTTCGATGCTCGTTGAGCAGCCATACTTTGTTGTGATAAGACTTTGGCGAGCACGCTCAAAGTCAACGAAGTCGTCGATGGGATGGTTGGGTCAATACCAACATTCGGGCTGACTCAAATATTAAATGAAGAAGCCAATCGGGAAGACACGAAGATGACACGAAAAAGCTCGTCAAGAACGTCAATTTTGTCAAGAAGAAGACGACATTTATCGAGTGGTGCAAGGCGACTTGCCTTTTATTTGGAAACTCCATTGGTCAATTACGATATCGTTTGGCTTGATAATGAATCGATGGAAGGAAAAATAAGTTTGAAATCTATTATCGTAGTAAAAGCTTTGCTTAGGCTAGACGAGATATTCATAGCAGAGCTATCTAAGGCTTGCGAATCCAGACACATTGCAGAAGACGTGATCGATTGACGAGGAAAAAAATGAGCACTTTTAAATGCAATGATTTAAGAGAGATTACTACTTAATCGTTACGAGTTTGGCGGATCTAAACTAATGTTTTGTTGGAGGACTATCAAAATGTTGTCGAATAAAATATCTCTTCGGCCGAACTAAATACAGGTGTACATCACGGCTTTGGCTTGGCTCTAGAGCCTGTTAACTTTGTGACACGGCAGCGTATTTATTAAAGGAATCATTTTGTGCAACATCATCAGGTTCTCTTTGACAAAAGTAGTTGATGTCAGAAGATGCCTTCACTTTACTCAGTTATTCTGTGTCAGAAAGCTAAATGACAAGCGGGTCATCGTACACGGCTACAGTGGGTCAATTGCGGCCTAGACACACCAATTTTGAAGAAAAATGTGCCGTAAAACAACATAGCGGGATGTTCAATGCATCGTACACTCGACTTGTTCAATGAGCTTCACTATATTCAAATGCAAAATTATCAATGGTATGACATACCATTGACGGTAGCTGGCACTTCGCGAAAGGCATGGTTTGGAAAGGGTTGTTTACGCTTTATGGGCATTAAAACACGTCTGTGACATTTCATCGACTAGTGACACAACAACCAAAGGGTGTATGCACAGACATACGTGAATAACGTTTTTGTCCATAGACATTTAGACCAAGGAGAGACAACCGTATAGAACTCATATCTACATTTGCCAGCGTCCTTGAGTGCATGCTAACCAATAAGCTTTGCGCCATGTACATAATTAGCGCAAAAAATGATCTTTCCTCGAATTTAGTTAGACGGCATCTTCCGGCAAGTTCCGTGCCATTAAGGACTGGCCTTTCTTGCATCCATGTTTAGTGTTAAAGTGCGCGGGTTGACCTCAAATGTGATTGTGAAGTCTACAATAATTGTATCTCATAAGTCGGGATACAATACGATGTTGAGGTAGGCATAAGGAAGTGGGGGGTTTAGTAACAAGCGTTCTCAAAAATTGGCCATAGTTTTCTGCTCTTACGACTTCATACATATACGTCGTTCAAGACTACACCACCGAAATAAGTAAAATGTTGTATTAATATTAAGGAAAAAGGCGGTAGTCATTGTCATTGTAGTGAAGACTCTAAAGTGAAGATAAGAAAGGACGAAAACTAATTTACTGCAATAGCAGCATCAAATGTGTTGCCTGATTATCTCAGAATTCTCACGGAGCTTAGTGGTAGCTCCAGTATTTAAATCGTCTGATTTAAGGGGTATACAGAGACATTATCGATATAAATGATCCGTGTACATTACAATGACACTTAAAATCTCACGCAGAGCAGGAACATTAGTGAGCTCTCAATTATTTATCTAAAGCTCCTGGGGTCAAAGACTGTAAACCTGGATGTCAACAATACATTTTGCGCAGCAGGTAATACTTGTCTTGGTGACTTTGCGGGTAATTACGACGACCAAATTGATCCTGACAAATTTAGAATTATATAGCTTGGTCATACCATAGACAAGAGTTAGTGGGTGAGCTTTTCGGAACCCTTTATTGATCTATCCGAGCTTTGGTGCTCTATATAAAAATGATATAGCAAGTTCATTGACCGGTCATAGCATTTATTGGTGATACCTCAAGTAGCTAGTTGTTTAGCGAACGATTTAAAAAACGTGCTGGTCGTGTTTGATCAAAATATCTTTGTGTTTAGAAAAAATTGCCGGGGTAACTCAATGTGTTAAGTATTCCGTCAGAAAGATAGGCTGTAGATTTTTTTGGTAATCGAGATTACTAGGTGACTAAATGACTGTCAAAGTGGCTTGATTGCTCTTTAGTTCCATTGGTAGTCCACTCCAGCAACTACAAGACGTCTACTGATATAGTCGTGAGCCATAACATGAAAGACAACGGAAATCATAAAATACTATAGACTGATCGTGACTAGGATCACGTCAAACTTTGGAATCGGTAATAATGGTAATTAAAATGTAGCATATTATTTCGTCTGCGCTGAGATCGTACGCAAGCTGATAAAAGAACCTCAAATTAAAAAATAGCAAAGCAGCTGTTACTCTCTTGGGTTCTGCACGAGCCCGATAGCTGCTTATAAAGCAGCCAGGAGCTGTAATACTCTCTGTCACAGAGAGACATATGTCGATATAGGCAATGAAGTTTTATGGACTTGATCACCTCAAAATCCTGACTTAGTTGGCCTATATGAGCCTTCAAGACGACTGATCTCCTTTGAAGTGGCTATTTAAAAATGTAATTTTCAGAACTTTTCGGGCAAAAGCTTGTAATAGTCAAAAATGTACCGCGAGGATACTCGACAAACCTTGTGGCTTCACTGTTCTCTTTCAACTCTTGCAACTTGATTAATTGCTATAAGGTGTACGTCTAACTTACTGGTGATGACTTGATGTCGAGTGCACTATTCGGCGTATAAATAGGAATGTTGTTAAGCAGCTTGTTCTTTTTAAATGGGTGCTTGTAGAGGTACAATTGCACTGCGCAGCTTATTAAAACCAAGGACTAGCTGCTACTTCTGTCAAGGTTTCAAAAGCAAACAAAATCTATGATGAATGTAAAATACTTCGACCCTCGCTCAATGGAATCTTTTGCTTTCCGCGAAGAAGACGTCTGTGAGCTAACATTTATCTCAAGGTAATGATTTGTTCGCAACACGGGATCAATCTCGTGCCTCGTCTATCTAATCAGCATGAGTTTGATGGTCGACGACATTTAAATTTTTTATGTGGATATACCGCTTGGTTAAGCTCCTCGGACTTATGAACAGAAGGCAACGTATGCTTTTTATATGGCAGATTTAGGATTTCCTCGTCTAGAAGTGAAGACTATAGCTAAGGTGTGTCATTATAACAACACCATATATGGCTTTAACTCAGCCACGAAGTCAGTAACTTTGAGCTCTTAGAGGTATTGTAGCTCCGGTACATCTGTTTTTGCCTTGACACGACGACTTAATAAGCTGTCAGTACTTAATATAGATTAGGTGAGGTGGGGACATTTCGACACCCAAGGTTTTACATACCTTTCGTCTTGCAGAGCAATGTTACTTATAGTGATGCTATACTTTTACTTACCGTGCGATGTTACCCACTAAAAATGTTAATTGCTGTTTCATCTACCTGTGTTTTTTCTTGTAAGGACTCATGCTGCTTATCCGCAACTTTTGATACCGGTCCTTTTTTTTCGACCTGTATGATACTCACATTATAAGCCCAGTCTTCAGCGAAATTCTAACCAGTGCTGGCAGAGCTCGATTAAGGTTACTAAATCTGTCTTCACCTCTACCTTCTGGAAAACACTATACCCTTCATACTTAGTTCGGGTGCGTAACTTTTGGACTTTTTTATCTAGAGCCATACCTCCAGCAATAGTGGTACAATGGACCACCGAAGCCGTGTTGCGCGAAGCAGGCAGTACTCCGAGAATCAATTTAGATCTCGAACTCTTTCAGCCGAGCATGCCCAGGATAAGCCATACTTGTCAATATCAAGGACATAAAATGGTTTTGTCCCGTCAAAAAATTTAGATTTTACAGCCGGGTTTATTTTTGAAGCAACAGTCGTCTCACTGGATGGTGAAAACTGAAAGTGACTTATTTCCGCAGCGAGCATCACTCAATTTAGATTGGTTGTCTGCACTCGTTTGCTGTGCGAGACTTTACGAGACATAAAACTTGAAGGAATTTACTGTAGCTTCGCTCCACTTGCGTGTACAGCCAGCAGTCCACCGCTGATGGTTTCTCCTTTGAGAATTGCAAAGCTCGTAAGGACTGAGTGCATCAGACACAAGCCCATCGTAAAAACTCAACTCTTTTTTTTGTAGGCTCTGCTAGCGACAGGGACTCCCAAATTTTAAGAGCACGGCTTCTACTTGCGAGTGCTAAGAGTCCTTTGGCGTGGCAGAGATCTACTCTGTTGTCTCACGAACACGGGTATGCCAAGTTGGCACTTGTACTTTTCACACAACTCCCCGAATGAGATCATCATTGCCGTTAAAAATGTTGATCTCAGCTGTCCCTTCATGTATTCCTAAATACAAGACGCTAAAGTAAATTGATCTTGCGGGTGGCCTCACAGGGTCAAAGTGTGTAATGCAACAAACTGAAACTGTTAAGCCAGGTCAACTTATGAAAAAGATGAGTAGCACTTAACAGCATATAGTCATAAATACAATGTGTAATTTACTAAATCCTGGGTTCTAACTCTCGTAAAATAAAAAATGGTTAGGATCAAGAGAAAGCGCGAGACCAAGCCTGCCCACGATACGCGGTTGGCCGACCCATATTTACTGCAAATGCCGCCTTGTCATTTCTCGGATCACCATCGTAAACGCAGCAATAACGCCGGTGTGCTACGTAACTGTGAGAACAATCCCAATTGTCTTTACGGTTTGGGTGAGCGCCACGAGGGTGTGTGGCAAGGCTCGAGACTTGTTCGGCGCGTCTTTGGAAGCGACCCGCGGGACCGCAAACGTGGTTCCGATAAATATGGCGAACCCATGCCTTGCGGATTACGGAATCTCGGTGCTACGTGTTACCTAAACAGTATGTTGCAGTGCCTTTTTGTCAATTTGCCCTTCCGCCAGGCCGTGTACGAGTGGGAACCCAAGGAGCAACTAGTTGATGAAAAGCAGACGTTGCAAATGCGTGCACTACAAAAGCTTTTTGCCCAAATGCAACTCGGCAATGAGAGTTACTATGACCCGACGGAATTTGCCTCCACGCTGTCACTAAATAATGGCATGCAGCAAGACGTGCAGGTACGAGATTGCAATAATTTTTTGTTTACCACTTTAGTCTCTTAATGCAATTGAGTTTAGGAATTTAGCAAGCTCTTATTGGCGCACTTACGCACAATCTTTCGACAGTCAAGGTTTCCGAGCCAATGGGACTTGGTGGATAGGAACTTTCAGGGACAGATGAGTTATGTGACCAAGTGTTTGTATTGCCAGAACAAGTCGATGCGACCGTCTTCGTACTATGAAATTTCGCTGAATATCAAAGGGCATAAAAGTGTAGGGGACTGTATCAAATCGTACTTGTCGGCTGAAGTGCTGGAAGGAGAAAATAAATATTTCTGCGAGCAGTGTGATGCGAAGCAGTGTGCGGAGCGCTACTTTGAACTTATGTCGCAGGCATTGCCGCCAACTTTGATGGTACAGCTAATGAGGTTTGTCTACGATGCCAAAGCTGGTCGAAAGAAGAAGTTGACGGTATGTTTTATCATTATAAAATGAAATTTCAAGTACTTAATTCGTTATTGATCGGTATCAGGACGTTATTGAAATCAGCGAAACGCTTAATATGACCGAGTTGTTGCGCCACAGTGGTCACGCTGAGGCATTTAATGCATCGAGTGATGTCATTTACCGATTACAAGGCTATTTAAATCACCGTGGTAAAAGCGCGCATGTGGGCCACTACACGGCAACTGTAGCCTATCCAAATTTACGGAAAAGAAATGGAGTACGCAGCAACTGGTTTGAATTTGACGATGCACTGGTGACCAAGATAAGCCTCAGTGATGCAGTAAAAGAGCAAACAAAGGGTAGAAAAATTCGCTCTCGCGATGTTTATATGCTCCTTTACGTTCGCGATGATGAAGCAGTCAGTAGTAGAAGTGGTCATGCGACTTTGACTTGTGATCATGTAAACCCAGAGCCTTCTGAAGTCTGTCGAAACGATGTAGATGCACTAAAAAGCGCATTTAAAGCCGAGGTCGTAGAGTATGCAAGCAGAACGAGTGCAATGGAAACGCGTATCCAGAAACGACTGGATGCGTACAAACGCTTTTTCGTGTACAATCGACCATATCCAGACGCATCCGCCGACCACTACTACTGGGTTGAAACCAATTGGCTTCGTCACTGGATTACTGGCGAGGACAAGACCCTTGTGGTCAGCAATTCCTCACCTTCACATATGGAGAATATTGGAGTAAACTCAAGATTCCATGAGACCTTACAAGTCGATTTAAAGCCTAGCGTAATGGCTCAATCACTTGAAAAAAATGACACTGATGATGATTGTTATATCGTTGAGCCACCAGAGGTGAACATTGTGACGAATGATAGGCATTACGGCGACGAAGAAATTTTAGATGGAAGTGAATGTTCAAGTGACGATAAGCTAAAGAAATTGAAGACCGATGACGGTGGTGTGATATCTATTCGTGAGCCACCGGTTTTGACGTCATCTTCACCTTTTATCCAAAATAAATCCAATGGCTTAGAACTTAATGGTGAAGACATACCCTTTACAAAAGCGGTTGATGTAGCGCCCTTTTGCTGCACTCACTCCATTGGTCTTGGAAATAGAGTCAGTGAATACCCTCAATCCATTCTTCGCTTTGCACCTGAAAATGCTTCGAGATTAAAGCGGATTTCAGCAGACTTTTTCACATTTTTGCAAGAAACTTGTGGAAATGAGCCAGCTGGGAACAAACTGACGCAAGTGATGAGAGCTTTTGAAGCGCCCATGTATCGTTGCACTATTTGCGAGACCAATTTTCGCAATAAACTTTTATTCGACTCCGATCGTTTGAAAGAGCTGAACAAGGAGCTTGAATTGCTCAGAGGCTCTCCTATAAGTGCCTCCGTGGCTATGACGACAGGTGGATCGTATTTGATGAGTCGGGCGTGGATAAGAAACTACAAGGCTTATCTTCAAAGGCTTCATAAAAAGCTCTTGCATGCACCTTCCACAAGCAAGAAGGGAAGACGATCGATTTTTTCGAAAAACGTCAATGAGTTTTTTACGCCTACGCACGGCGGAAGCGACGGTGTTAGTGACACTTTATATGCAGCAATTAGAGATTACGGGCTGGACGTATGGCGAAGTCCTATCAATGAGGATATAATTTGTGTCCACGGCAATCTGACGCTTGAAAAGCGAATGTATCGCTCGATTTCAAGCGAAACGTGGTCGCACTTTAGCGCGAAATTTCCGTGTCGTGTCGAATTTTTAGAATCGGCAACAGAGCCATGTCCACAATGTCAAGTGGACTATATTTCATGCAAGAAATGTGTTCAGGTGGAGCGTAATACGCGCGACGAACTGCTTTCTGTGGCTGCTTTAGAAACCTTGTATCGTCGAAAACCAAAAGGACGGTCCATTCGGCTTGTCGATATTTTTGAGTGTCCTGCTGCACAGCGCGAAACTGGGCTTGAGAAAGCATCAGCGTGGCCGAACCAAGATCCAACAAATCATCCAAGGCGAATGTTTTTAATCTCTCGTCATTGGTTGACGCACTGGAGAGAATATATCCGCAATGTGGAGGAAAGTGTACCCACGCCTTTGACTCTGTCGTCCATGGTGTGTATCCATCAGAAATTGGTGCTCTCTCCTGAGCTACTCGCCATTCAGCAAGGGCAATCTGTGGATGCAAGCGTATTGGAAGTGGAATTCGTGACCATGGACGAGATGCAGGCTCTTGCTGAGCGGTACGGTGACCCAGAAACCCCCCTTTACTATGGTCTTCTTAGAAGCACCACAGCAGAGTCGGGAGAAGGGAAATGCCACGTTCAGTGGCGGCAATGCTCACTAGCTTCTCTTCAATCTGAAAATGAGAGCCTTGTTAAAAAACAAGATCAGCCTGATGGTATCGTGCCATTACTTTGTCAGGACGTAAGTGACAAGAGTATAATCTGTAGCGAATGTCAAGCAAGTTCGGATCAACGCCATCGTGACGAACTTGAGAACTTTTCAAATCGTGTGGTAAACGTTCAGCAACTGAATGACGACGAAAGTGTTCCGACAAATGAAAGTTTGACGGCAAACGTAAACACTTCAGGTCGACGCCGCTCGCGACGCATTCGGCCCGGCTCAGCGTGTATGTGGCCCGTCACAGCCAATGCTAGTGACACTGTGTACATGCTCAAGGCTAAAATCTATGCCGAGATTGATGTGTTGCCAATGCGTCAGCGACTGTATTACAAGGGCGACCTATTAAAGGACTCTTGTTCGCTCAAGCATTATGGGTACGTTTCGATCACTCGTGCCTCGGTATCTTGTTCTAATTCATCTTAAAAATGAAAAGAATTAAAGCTGGAGATGCAGTGTTTATGAGATTATTCGACGACAATGCGGATGACCTTGTGATGGAGGAAGACCAGGAGCGGGAAGTCGGGTTTGCCAATTCAGTCTTTCTCTCGCATTCAACGGTGAACTATTCGAAGGTGACACCAAACGGAACACCTGACACGAGCGGAGACCGAGCTATGGCATTAAATATTGCCAATTGCCGCAATGCATGCGTATGGGTATGTCCTGCCTGCACATTCATCAACGACGACATGGACAATGTCTGCGAGATGTGCTCGACGACGAAAAGCGTATTATGATAGAGAAACCTCTGTTTGCATGGAAGTGACGAATTGTATTTTAGCTCAACTTTCGTAGGGAAAGTACTTTTTCAGCCAATAAAATATATAATTAATAATTGGGAGAATGGAAAAATTATACCTTTTTTCAAATTAAATAGAAAAAATACTCCTCCAAAACAAAAAATGATGAAAAAGCAAAATAATATTCCTAACAATAAATATTTTTGCAACAATGGCAGAAATATACATGTAAAGATTAAGAATAGAGAATTTAGACCTTTGAGTAGTAATTTTCCGCATACAATCTTTGGAGAGCCTTGATGTTATAGTTATGAATAGGGAGATGGCGCGGGTTCAAATCCGCTCGTTACAAAGTGGCTCAAAATTGCTGGACAGAAAAAACAATGGGGTGTGATTATACCAGTTGCATCACTACAATGTAAAAAATGTACAAGGAAACAATTCAAGTATGGCCAAATTCAACTGCATCGTTTGTTGTGTCGGTTCGAATTAAACCAAACAAGCCAATGGAGGATGCGCTTGAGGTAAACAGTACCAGTGGTAGTGCGCATGCGGTTATGTGAAGGATATGAATGCTGCATGTAGACATCTCATAGCAGCTCTCAAGTTTTCAAATCAGCTGTCACGTGCAGAATTGCTATGTGAGGATCCATTGCGTATCTAGTTGCCTACGATGAGGCATTCGAAGTGAAGCCATTTGTGACAAAAAGTGTACTGGTAAAGAGTGAGCATCTTCCACCAAATCTGTCCAAGAGAAAAGGTCGACCCCAAAAAGAAGCGAATTGAATCCATTAGAAGTTGACGCGCCAAAAAGTGTTTATCGATGTGGTCAAGTGGGACACATCAAGCAAGCGTCAATGCACCAAAAATGCGCAGCTTAAAAGTATTAGTGAGCTAGGTATATTTTTTTGTTTTTTATTTTTCAATGATTATTTTACTGCGTAGGTAGATATTTTTTCATTTTGGTGGAAAAGTTATGATTCAAGGTATATTTTTTCCATTTAATTTGGAAAAAGGTATATATTTGCCATTCTCCCTTAGTAATTTCAATTTATCACTGGTGGAGTATCAATAATGATGAGCCGCAACGACGACGAACTCGAGATGAACTGGACACTAGAGGCTGTAGACGCCTCTGACAACGAAAGTATCATCTCTGCTGGTAGTGAGGATGAGTTTGAGGAGGAAATGGAGCTAGAATTAGCCTCAGGCGTCAAGCGCAGCCACGATGAGGAAAGGGATGACGTCGTGAAAGCTGAAGACGATGGAAACACTATCAAGAAGGCAAAGACTAACGTACGCCCTTGCGCTACGCATTTTTCTTATCAGTCAAAGGGTTTAATGTAAATTAATACCTTGTAGCAGCAAGCTAATGGCAAGGGATTGCATAAGATGACGCAAGCCGAGCACTTTCAGATTGTTCAAAATGCCTATAGAAAACACCGCGGCCAAATGACGTCTCTCGAGCTAGCGGATGGCCTCAGTGGTAAGCAGGCAATTGGAGTTATTATCTACTACGTATTGATGGTGTGGTCTCTGTTCAGAACTGCACTTTGTGGTACCGAAGGGCTTAGGCAAACACAAGCTGGAGCTGCTGCCGTCGTACATTCACCACTTGTTGCCGTCGTTTAAGCGCGACTTTTTGGGCAAAGGCAAACGCCTTGAAAAAAGTCCGTACTTTGTTATCCTGTGCTCATCGGCACTGCGATGTGTTGAGGTTATTAAGTACGTGACATTGATCGGCTTATGTTGGAACAATCCTTACTAGCTTTGTCTTGGCTGTATTATGTAGACATTTGGCATCTTTTAAATGCAAAATTGCAAAGCTTTTTGGCAAGCACATGAAGGTCGATGAACAGGCAAAGCAGCTGGCGAGCAATTATTTACCGATTGCGGTGGGTACGCCAGCACGCGTCAAGAAACTGCTGGAGATAGAGGCACTGTCGTTGAAGCACACGACCCATGTGATTATCGATATGGAAAAGGACAAGAAACAGCTTACGGTGTTGGAGTTGAAAGACACAGCTACAGAGATGGTGGATCTACTGCAGTTTTATTTGATTCCGCACCTTAACAAAAAAGATAACAACACAAAGGTTTTGCTATTTTAGTGGGACACAAGCGCTTAGATAGACGTAGATATGCTTATACTTGTTAGACTTTTAATCGCAGTTGCACTTTTGAAAAAAAAGGTTTCATAAGCTCATCGTCTTTTCAGAAGCGACAAAGGAGTACATTTTCAGTCGTCTTGAACTATACCGCCACGGGCTTAGACACTTACAAAAGGGACATCAATACATATTAAGGGTCATTGATAAAACCAACTTAAATTTAGGAGTAGATGTAAAGCTGATCACTTACTTTTGTAACGACTTCACCGAAGTGTTTTGTATCCTGAGAACACGAGAGTTAGCAGTTGAGAGTGCGCTCGTTTCGGCGAACCTTAGTTAAGCCAGCGCTCGCGTATTTTTGTCTAAAAGAAAGGAAAGCATGAATTCCATGAGTTGTATCATGAGGTCAGAGAGCTGACAGCCACTGTAATTGCCGCCACTCCTTGGACAAGTCAAGTTGGCTGGACATATGGGCGGCCTAAGGGTATACCCACCTCGCACTCTGCTTTTTCAATTGCAGGCCGCAATGATAGGCAAGACGAAATAATGGGCGAAGGGAGGCTTGCTCTTTCGGACTACCTTATATGGGTAATATTTGTGTAGTTCTCATTCAGGTAGATCGTCGCGCGTCTCTGTGTAAGGCTTTCCGAGTGCGTCGAGCAGTCGATTTCTTTGTAGTGAGCTCCAGGACCGGTTGGCTGGTGAAAGTGCAATTGCACGTCTCCTCGGCTTTATGGTGACTTTGGAGACTATCAGCCAGCCTTAGTTCGCCTGATTATCAGGGTCAAGCACAAGGACAATTCTTCGAATAGATGCCAAAGGCCTTAGGGGCTCGGTATCCAGAGGATTGAAGTTTCCTATTAGACACCTTACATGAAAGGCTTGGTGCGCAGACATTGGCTTGGGAAGGCCGATGGTAGCAATTGATCCATTTCTTCCTAGGAACGTAAACGATCCAATTTAAAACGATGACTTTTTATGCTGAGTAAGCTTCAAGCTTGAATTTCTGGCAGATCTCACAAGTTCTCGGACACTTGGCCACATTAAGGTCCACCAATATACTGTAAATGCCACGAAACGTTTTTTTTTAGCACAGCGTCCTGAACGAACGCAAATAACTTCAGGATCTTCCAGTAAACAGCCATCTACTAGCTCTGCCATAAAGGGAATTGACACGTGCAATATATTGCAGGATGGAGACTTAGTTATTAAGCACAATTTCTGTATGCAATTATTCCAATGTCGACCTTTAGGCAAAGACTGGAATCATTTTATAGCCTTTCAGAATACCTCACTATGCTTAAATACCGATTCGTGCATCAGAAGCCATCCCTCACCAAAGGCTCTTTTTGAAATGAAGCCAGATTAGAAAACACTTTTATGTCACGAAGGACAATCAAAATGATAGAATTGCGCAATACATAACAGATTGAAATAAAACACAACCAGTGTGGCTTGCAGACATTAAAACAGGACTTCATTTGTAGACAAGGGGTTGTGCTTGCCAGAAAAGAGCACTGACATTAAAAAGCTCTGGAGGGATAGTCCCAGCTCGTTTTTGAAACTACAAAATAGTCGCTATCATAACAGCTTCATTGTAAAAGTGTCTTGACGCAGACCTTGGGTCCGCTATTGGTAGTTGCTTTTGTTCCTTGGACAGCATACTAGCAAACGACGGCATGTAAGATTATGCTGACAGTCTACTTTACTTTGATCAACGATAAACGAAGACGGGAAATTAGATGACAACAAAACACCTTTAGGTTTCTGAAAAAAAGTCCTGCATCGTAGATCATTACGAATTTTGGTTGCCGTATAGGTGGCAGAGATTGAATTATAAGTACGGTGTGCTCAGCGCATAAATGCTTGCTCAATCATCCTGATAGACAAGAAAAATGGCTTAAGCATTTGTTTATACCTAACGACTACACTGTAAATAAGCTACATGACTAAGGATGATAGAGATGATTGGTGTACCGATATTATAGGACCGTGTGCTGCACCTCGTATCTGTTTTGCTTTCAAACGATGAGATGTGCTGAGGAGTGGCAGACATACTTAACTCCAATCACAAAAGAAGGAGCTACTACGAGTATGTCGTCTAAGCTCTCGGGTAAATTAGGTTCAGCTGATCATCACTTTTTAGCATTCTAGTCATGACTGCGAAAGATAGCCTTTAGCATACGAAACCAATCGCAATTGGTTTTCGATTGATAACCAATTGCAGCTTCAAAATATCATAACTGTCTGTCCAGCTGCTTGAGCAAAAAAAGTGCACTATTTTCTTTTCACTACCGACTCTGACGTCAACTTTATGGTGTTTGGGATCTGCACAAACGAGAGTTTAGCTGAGTTGCTACGATTGTGGCGCTACGAAAGCAGAAGCAGCAGATAAAGAGACATTTTGGTCTTAAGATGTGTCCCTTGTGTATACAAAAGTTGCAGTATTCCTTTTTTGTCGTTTAAAACAAATCATGTTGCATTTTTTGGGTCCAGTTAATAGTTGACCAGGCCATCCGTCCCTTCACTGCGATCAGTGTTCAAGGGCTAAGCGATTGCCTTTGACATCTTTGTCTACGATCAAAAATTGCATTATTGCTCTAGATTGACACTGATTTTTTTATGCTAGACAAATCGGTTTCTCTTAAAGCTTTCAAATCTGCTTATGCGGACTAATTTGTTGGTCTAGTCTGCGCAACAGCGCATCGACAAACACATTGATAATCTAAGATTCAACGAGGAGATTATATTCCACAAAAATAACATTCATCGTACATCTTTTGTCAAAAATGGGCGAAGTGCAATGTCGGAACAAACCACAAAGAGCCTTTTTGTACCAAAGTCGCTGAAGAAGCTGATTAAAGTCTGCCGTCGAACGAGGCTGAGGCACGGGCGAGGTGAAGTCTCAGAAGAGGAGGGGTGTTTGTTGCATAAAGCGCATTGAGAAGTGATATCATATGGAGAGCTCTTGGCTCTCAGCCATCTACTGCTACCATCTTAAAAGCTATGAATTTTCTTATTCTATCTGGCTTCTTACACATCCTAAACTTCTTTTAGTCAACAAGGTCTTTTGGTTCCCAATGATTATGGGACACCTGAAACAGTCTTTTGGTCGGAAACTGTATCATCGCCTATACCTATGGATAATTCGAAAAGGGTTTGATGGAGCTCTATCAACGACGGATATGACGGATCCGTGGGGGATTTCAGGAATTCAGGCCCAGATACATCGTTTTCTCCTATACGGCTTATCCAAGAAATAATCATTCATAATTTTCATTTTGGGACACCACCTTTGTAACGTTTCCAGCTTAGTGTAGCGTAGCTTTGTTTTTTTTGCATCTTGGCACCAGTCATGCATCCACCAATATCCTTAGTTGAGACACAGCTACCTTAACGCAGCGACAAGTTAAGCCGTCAGTAGGCCGTAAAGATTTTGACTTTTGGTCGGCCATGCAGTCGTCAGCGTTACTTGGGATAGCATTTGTATCAAATTATCATTTTTTGGCAGAACTATATTGGCCAATTTAGGTGGTACCTTGCTGTCCACCTGCGGCTCTGCACTACCTACTGCGGCTTGCGGATCTATATTATGGAACTTTGCTGCCCGATTTTAGCGGCCATACGTTACTTAATGCGTCTTGCAGGCCTATGCTACTGTTTGCGAGACTATGCTGCTATTCAGCTCCCAGTCGTTTAAAAGGAACTGGAGACATCGTTACATCTATCGTTAAGTCCGTCAGTAAACTTTAAGCCCGTCCATTTTAGCTGAGGAGCTATACATTTTAAAGATTATTTTCAAAGAATCTTACACAAAACAGAGTGGGAACTGATACATCAACGTTCTGATGCGCAATGTTTGACGACTGGTAAATGCTTATGTCCCGTCAACTAACTCAGGGCTTGTGCTTTTCTTTCTAGCCAAAATCAAGTCTAGTGCTATGATCATACTTAGCTTCAAATTTCGGAAATGACCGAGGCCACCTAAACGAATGGCACATCTCGATTTTACATGAATCATTGCTGTAGTGAGCCATTCACAAATCGGTTGTAACTTGTCTCCCATTGATGATTCATCACATTCTTGCAAATGTACGTCTGTCAGGGACGACTAACATTGCCGCTGCATCCAGCGGGATTGTTCAACTGTTATTGATGGGAGTTTGTGCAGGGCACTCTACGCTTAATGCACTATTTTAATCTAACGCGCTGTCTATTTGCTCTATCGTCAAACAGTCTGCGCTTATAAATTTATTGCAAAAGTCGAAATACCATTCAGAGCCGAATACAATTACAAAAGCCACGCTTAGTACTAAATTATATTACAGCAACCTGTATTGTTTTGGAGAAAGTTGTGCGTGCTAGCATACATTTCTGGGCAGATACGCCCAGTAATCGTGCAGATAACCTCTGCGAAGACCATTGATGCCGGTTTAAAATCTTCGTGATCGTGGGGAAGCATTTGTCTTGTTTTTATTTTAACAAGCGTGCACGAACAGTCTCACAAAATGAAAACACCGCAGATGATCTGTCAGTATTTCTTAAGAATTACTTTTTCCTGAAGAGGGGTGGCTAAAAGTAAATTCGTCGCTTGGGTGCAATTTTGTCAAGCTTCAAGACTATGTATTGCTCGAGAATCCCCATGTAGAAGGCAAAGTTGGCAAAAAAGTCGGTCTTCGACATCAAGCTTTTCCTGAACTACACCGATTTGTTAAAGCTAAATATAAGGACATCAGCAAATCCGAAGTCGAGACGGAAAAATGCCCACCATATTGATGATAAATAGATCTAATGTACGTCGCATTGACTAGGATGAGGCGCAAAATTTAAATCAGCATCATCGTTTATTGACTCCGTAGCCGAAAATGATTAGGTATTAAATATTATTACTCATAGTGGTTTTTTGTCACACAAACAGGCGCTCAAGCATGGTGAAGAGAAACTTGAGGCCGAACCTGGAACTATACAATGGGACGGGCCTTAGCCTTCTTAATGAAGCTTAATGCTATTGTAAATCCCACAGGAAAGCACGAAGGACATCATATAATTATAGTAAAAATTGTGCTGATGGCGATTTGCTTGAGCTTCTATTTTGTCTTCGCCATAAACATTTTCTTAAAGTAGCCAACTCTTGCGATGAGACTTATATGGCGCAAGCACATACGAAAAAAATCCAAGACTATATTCTCACCACCCTACTTTTCGCACAATCGATTCTACGTGGCTCTTGGGACATCTCCAAATTTTTAATGACTTATGAAGGACAGATCAGCTGAATAATGATAAAATTGAACATAACAAATAGTGAGTGTCAGTACAAAAGGCTAGGTCACATAGGTCGGGTAGTGGGACGAGCGATAGTGGTTGTGGCTCCTTCCGCAGTGCGATTGACTAGTATCATATAAGTAACAAAGACTACACTAAGTATGTCCTTCCGTCTTTTTCACAATATCGTGCATAGCTCTGTGTTTTCAGTGCGTGGCAAATCTTCTGTAAGTAGCAAAGATTCCATTGTGTCTATCTTCGATTCTTTTCACAGTTTTGGTCTATCTAAGTGTACGCGGTGCTAAACTGATCTTATTCAAGAAACAAAGACTCCATTGTCGTTGTTACTTTGTCGTTCTCACAATATTGTACATAAGTCTGTCCTTGAATGTTGCTATGAGCAATTTTATTTAGTCATCTTTCACTAAATGTAAAGGATTGTTCTATGAACTCCTGCATCACCACATATTAAATCGCATAACGTAGCACAAATTCTATCCTGTATTGACTGTAACATCGCGTTGAGAGTCTTTAACTGGTTGAATGCAATGCTGTATTACAAACACGACCCTGACTATAATTGATAATCTTGGGTACGAGTTTGGTGTAAATTCACGGCCTTAAAGTCACTACACGAATGGGGCCACCGCTAGTGGCAGCACCGGGTCAAGTTGCACTGGTAGCTTCCACATTAGCAATATGAAGATAGTATTATAAGTCACTATAATACTTTCGTGATACAATTTTAAGCAGTATATTTGGGAAAAAATTATTTCATTTCAAGTCCGGCTTTTGATCTTTTCGATTTGACAAACGTTGCTAGAGCATATCAGCAATTTTATAAATACTAACGATTTTGCTTTTTTACCTTGAGACATTTACGGCATTTACGACTGGGGTTTGACAGATTAAACATTGTTTTTAATTACCGCTGAAATCTTATCCTACCCTATTGCATTTGAAACAGATATTGAATAATAAGCCAATTTAAATTAATTACATTTGAAATATTCATATTTCTTGTATTATATCTTAGATAATATGCGCGAACTTGTGGAACATTGACGCCAACGATAAGCTTACGAACGAAGCAAGACAGCGATACTGCTAAAGCAGTAAATTTTGTTGCAAACACTTTAACTCTCGAATGACAAACAGCTTTCCGTATGCACAGCTTAAAATGAAGCCAATGATGCCAGAGCCAATCCTTCAGTGGGTCAAGCGTAAAAGATTGAGTTGTGCTTAAAGCGCACGACCACTTTGCCAGTCTAGATTGCTCAAGGAAACAGTGGACTTGGCATGTTTTATGATCCTCTTCATGTCATTTTAAATAATTAATAAGTAATGGCTCCATACGATCACTGAAGCTAGTTTGCGGTTTCATGGATTAGTTTCGACACACCTACAATTATCTGACTTAGTTTCAGTATAGCTACTGTGTACAAATCTCAGTCAATTAACGACTAGTCAAATCAATTTCAGGACGCTTACATACTCACGATTTTGCTCGAGCATATTTCTTACATCTATTAAAATAATTTTTTTTTTATGTGTACAGCCTTACCATCCTTCGATGTCAAAAGATTGAAGCTTAAGAGCGAAGCAAGCCAGTGAGAGTAAAAGGGTGACCTTACCGTAAACACTCGCTTCATATATATATAGTTATTCCGACAGAGAAATAGTATACACGAAAGCTACTGCAACCAATTGTCCATTCAAACTAAATGAAATGATGGGCGTGTAGCTTTTTAAAGTGCAGTATACGCATGCCTAGCTCAAGGTATACGTGATGTTTTCTGTAACGACAAAGATTAGGCATTAAGAATGATGACTGGTTAGGTCCGCAAATCCATACTGAAGCTTTGATTGTTTGACCAAAATGAAAGTAGTTGTCAAGTTGGCTCTATCATTCAAGCTGTAGTTTTTACGAGAGTATTGGGATTTTACTGATTTTTTGTTAATGCCATCTTTGGAGGTACAAGTAGGCGTTTCAAGGGACAAAGATAGTTCTCTTGCGAGTACTACATTATCTTTCACACAGAACCCCAAAATACTTACATCATACAAAAAAATACACGCTGAGGCTCGTATCAAATTACCGAGTATCATGATGATGACGCAAGCAATATTATCCAGTTTGATATTTGTGAGAAGTGAGCTAAGATTAAAAGTATTTGATGGTCGCCATACATTAAAAAAGCCGTGATTGCTAGGCTCACTACGGACGCGTTAGAGAGACTTGGGACCTGTAACTACAGCACTTTGTCAATGGTTCGGTAATACAATGCTAGTGAGCAGTGCCGATCTTTTAATATAGCTCTAAACATGTAGTCACATTGCCTTCAGGAAAATATCAGTAATTTTGATATCTCCTATGCTGATATCAGACCTTAACTTGCCCAAAATTGCTTTAAAAGAAGTTGTACGCACAACAGGGGAGGAGCATGACTCATATGAGACTTAATGCGCGAAACAAGACAGCTGAAACATATAACCGTATCCCGTCAATCGATCAAGAACTTGTGCTTTTTGGCCAGGATCAAATGAGACTTGTCAATGACAAGGACATGAATTCCCCATATAGTCGGAAATACAAACACCTTTCTTACTGTTGCAGCGTATACAATCGCTCCGTTCACTAGTCATACAACACCCGACTCATTTGTACTGCTGTCTCCAATAGTATCAATCACTCTAAGTCGATTGACCGCAACTATCGGTCGCGACGCTGTAGAGACTACTGAGATTTGAATCGGGCTTTGTGACCTCGTACACTTCCAGCATGTCCCTACTGCTGGCCTCTTCGAGAGCTTAAAGCTTTAAAAGACTAAGCCACCACTTTGTATTAGACATACACTCATCATGAGGATTAAAAGTCTTTTCTAGTTCCCTATTTGTTACAGGTACATTCCTGGTTCTGGAGGCGCGGGTTCTGCCAGCAAGACGATGATAGCTCTCTCCTGGACAGACACGAATTATAGGTACCTAATTGTCATATCCAGACTATCAGAATTAGCTTGATTTGGCAGAGCTTAGTCTACTTATAACTAATCGAGTCACACCCATCACTTCTCTGGGTCCTGTGAGCGCAAAGCTACAAATTCCATGGATTCCCGAGGAATTAGCTTGTCTGGGGCTGTATCTCCGTGAAAAGCAAATCTATTGTATTTTTATCGTCGTGCAAAAGTTGGAAATGACAGGTCTAATCTTACGCCGTCCATGAACACTGTCACCTTGTGGCACCCAACATTAAAGGCCGTCAGCTATCCTATATGTATACATAATTTTTTACTTGCAAACAAAAAAGCGCGAGTGTTGCCAAAGCTCGCCGAGAGGAACGCTGCTTTCGGATGTATTTTATATGATACTTAGGACAGGAAATACTCCGATGTGATTGTTTCACGCAGCGTTGGAACAGAAGAGAATGGTCTGCTTTTCTTACTCGTCGGAGGTAGAAATGTCAAGGTTTAGGCTTATACCACTACCACTGATGAGATCTGATCCAGAGCTGCCTGAGCAGTCAAGCACGAAGCTTGCTCGTGGAGGTCGAATGCCATTAAGCGTTTTAGCTAATTAGCACCAAAAAAGAGCTAAATCGCAGCCCCAATTGAAGTCAGCAGCGGTGCATACCTCTCGTCCGACAGATGCTGAAAGACGTTCCTATCCATTCCGGAGCCTGACGAGAGTTCCATAATTCAATTCTACTGATTGGGCGTACGGCTTAGACGGGATTATAAAGCATATTGCACAAAAGAAGCGTTCAGAAAGAAAGGATATCATTCCGTGAACGACTGCTGGTCTCAAGGGATCGTAGCTTGAAACAGAATGAGTTAAATTACTTATCCTTTTTTCATCGGTCTATCGAGTTCTACAGGACCCCTACCGGTATTCAAACCGGTCCGAACACTTTCTTACCGATTATTTAATAGTTCAACTTTTGTAGCACACGATTCATGTATATTAAACCGTTTTTACACCCATGTCAGGATAAAATTTAGTACATTATTGTAAAAATGAATTGTGGCCACAAACATACAGTACCAGCCCGGACATAAATTACTGCAGATGCGCCCACAGACGTCCTTGATCCGTCATACGTCGCGGAAGCTTCTTAAAGGGTTTTTCAGCTCTACTACATCTTCGTCAAAAAAAATTCACACTGGAGCATATGTAGCCATAGGTGGGGGCGTCGTTGCCGCCGTTGTGGCCGCATACAAGGGTGTCATGCCTCACGAGTGGATGATTTGTCAACTCGCCGAGCCCATGATGCCGATATTGCGGAGTTTTGATTCTGAAACGGCTCACAAGCTTGCGGTGCAGTGTGCGCGCTTTGGTCTGACGCCAAGAGATCCGAACCCTGACTCAAAGCTGCTGCACGTCCAGGCGCTGGGCCTCGACTTTCCGAACCCACTAGGCATTGCTGCTGGCTTCGACAAGGACGGAGAGGCCATGGAAGGCATGCTGGATATGGGATTTGGCTGCATTGAGATTGGTAGCGTCACACCAAAGCCGCAGCCAGGCAACGCCAAGCCCCGTGTCTTTAGGCTATCTGAAGACAGAGGGGTCATTAACCGCTATGGATTTAATAGTAAAGGGCTTGAGTACGTTGGTGCCCGTCTCGAGAGCTATGTGAGTTCTAGAGCTAAACGTCAAGACGCTGGTCATCGCACAGGAGTATTAGGCGTCAATCTTGGCAAGAACAAAATGACCGAGGACGCAGCGGCCGACTACGTGCAAGGTGTGCATGCTCTTGGCAAGTATGCCGACTACTTGGTCGTAAACGTCTCATCGCCTAATACCCCTGGATTGCGCACACTGCAGGGAAAATGTCAGTTGCGAAGCCTGCTAGTGCGTGTGATCAAGGCGCGGGACGAAGTCGCGGCTGTAGAGAAGCGCGCCATCCCCCTGCTTGTCAAGATTGCGCCCGACCTCACAGAGGACGACAAGCAAGACATTGCAGACGTGGCTCTTGAGTTGAAGCTGGATGGGCTGGTAGTGTCGAACACGACTTTAAGCCGGCCTAAGTCGCTAAAGGGAGCTGCTAAGACTGAGGCGGGTGGACTAAGTGGTTTGCCTGTGCGTGACATGTCCACTAAGGTGCTTGGCGATATGTACAAGCTGACCAAGGGACAGATTACGCTCATTGGGGTGGGCGGTGTCTCCACGGGTCAGGATGTGTATGACAAGATTCGCGCTGGTGCTTCACTTGTGCAAATGTATTCCTGCTTAATCTACGAAAGCCCGTTGGCTGTAAGGCGTGCTAAGAACGAGCTGACTGCGCTCTTGCAAACAGACGGCTACGAGAGCGTGGCCGACGCTGTCGGTACCGTTCACAACTAAAGTAACACGTTTTGACCTTTGTCTCACAGTTAATGTCTGGTCAAGCAGAGTGGTACTCATATTGCCACAATTTTACTTGTCTTTTAATTATTCAATAGCTCGGGCTGGGCAGCCCGTGCAAATATTTCACAACTATGCTTTGTATCGTGTACTTAAACGAAAACTTTGTGACTACCACTGTTAATCTAACCAACAGTGGTACCCAAATAGTGATTTCGACAAGTGAGCATGTATGGGATCCGAAATAGATCAATCAAACAAGAAAATTAGATCTGCCACGGTACAGGCTGGCTTTCCATTAAAAAAAAATCTTGAAAGGTGTTTATGCCTGTAGGTATTCCGAAAAGAAAACGAGTAATAGCATTCCAATGTATATTTACAGCATTTGATAAGACTAAACCTCCAAATATCTTGGTTTTCAGTCATTTCGGCGTATATGCTTCTTACACTTAGTCTTTTAATTATCAAAGCTGTAGGTTATTCCAATATTGGTAAGATAATTTAAAGGCATCGAAGGTACGGGTTCGCTGACACTAAATGCTGTCAAAGTCACCAAACATAGTGCTTTATGAGAAAATTTCATGTAGATAACATATTGTTACCCACGACGGGAACAAAAGTATAGGGGGGAGTGCGATAAGTGATCAATCCCCAGGCTTTCTGTAATCGACCAAACAATAGCTTTGATGATGATGAACAACTCAATTGATCGTCCTGGTATAGCAGCCGTTTTGACCTGATGAATCAAGGAGCTCATGGCTCGACCCGGAACCGGGACTTACCTGGGTTGATACCCATAACATATGAATCAAAGCTGTTAAAATCAAATAGAAGAGCATTCCAACTCAAAGGTATAATCACCCTATCAACACGCGCTTGGTAGGGAGAATCGAAGTTGGGTGGGCTAGTAGCCTCACTGACAAATTAAGCCCCATAGTGGCGAATAGCAACCAGCGATCCGCGTTACAGACACTTCATTTCTAGTGTGTGAGTTCCGGCTAATAAAATGTCATTTCCAATCAAATTAGTATATATATTTTGAAATTTCAAATAATTAAAAAGTTTGAAGCCAAAATATTATTACGGCCGTAACGAAGAAGTCCATGCAAGCCAATTGATGCGCTCTTCGCTGGCAAGGCCATATAAGCACGATGCGGGAGTCGAACTTTTTGCACTGGTTACCGACTTTTAGCTCTTGCTAAATATAATAGGAAATGGCGACGCTCATACTTATGATTAGCTTAAAAGTGTAACGGTAACTTTCAAACTCCAAATTCAATTAGAGCGGATTGAATTTCAGCATTTCTGGGTGCACAATTGACACGGATTGATTTTCAACATTTCTGGGTGCACAATTGACAGGGTAACTTCAAGATAATTTAAACTAAATTCGAGTTATATGGTTAAATATACTCCTTAGGCGTGCTATGGTAGTGTAAAGTAGTGCCACAAGGGTTATTGTGCGGTCCGGTAGCTTGTCATTCACTTATTTCGACCACTCTGAATATTGATTTAGATACGGTACGACCATGAATTCGTCCATAATCACTCGGAAGGAAATACGTTGGCACTGAAGCTCATCCAGGCTAAACGACATCAATAGCGGCAATGTGTATTTGCGGCAGGGCAGATTGATGTCATCAACGGCTTTGTAAGCAGCCGTAGGGTCCCAGTAGAATCTGAAAAAGTGATAGCCATTTTTAGCTAGACTATTCCACGCGGTTGGGTATTTGAGGGAAGCAGTGGCCAACTGATATGCCGGCTAAGTGATCTTGCATACTCTCATTCTGATCTATTAAGCAGGAACATAAAGTGGTGCTGGAGAGCCAGCACAAAAATATTTTAGATTGCCAAGAAAGCTTTATGAGACCAACCGCTCTATCTCTCCCGGATGACCGACCCTGTGGCTCGAGCGATTAGCCGTTCGACCCAGGACCGGGAGGTACCTGGTTCGATGCCCGAATTAAGGCAGCCGGAGATAGGTTACTAGAATGGACGAGCCATCACACCCGAGTGTGTGACTGCCCTACCAACTCGCGACCGATTGGGTAATAAAAGGGTTGGGTGGGGGACGCCCCGGAACCTGGTCCCAATACGGGTCGGATTGCTACCAGCATCCCGCGATAGAGACAGCTTAGTCCTAGCGCGTGGGTTCCGGTAGCTTTAATCACTATCTTTCCCGGATGAGACCAACATTTAGCTGCTTTTGCCGTGTACCTGATAATGTTATTCAATTCGATGAGGACGAGTCACAATGTCCAGCTCAAATTGCCAAATGGAAGTGCTATGTCTAAGAAAGAGGATTTGTTGCCATGAAGAAACCATCCGTAAAGTTTTGAGTGTATCTCAAAGGTCATCACACCTTTATAATCGTTTAAGACCACGTATCCTAATGGACAAACGAAAGATTACGCTATTGTTATCGTAAGCATTGACTAGACGATTAGCTATTCTTCAGTAGCGTCGCGTTAAATTTAAACCTGGCAATCTCGATATACCAGACAACGCGCTATCGCTTAAACTTGATAATGTGTTGACCTGTATCAGAGCAAATTTGTCAGGCATACATACTGAATGCCAAAATGAAGATCTTCGCGCAACTTTGTTTTGCAGATGAAGATGCTTGAGTCGAGTGGCTGATTCCTGCACACCGATTTCAGTCGCATTGCTACGAATGGACGATCCGCCTATTTATAAGGCGGGTACGGCAGAACCAGCGAGTTCTCAATTCAAGTGATAAATAATTGAGGAACGTTTATTTCAGTACGCACATGATGCTTTTATCCGCGACCGAGAGGGCACAATCTTCTCAATTTTGACGACATACTAATGACCCACATGTAAGCTTTGAGACCCGAAACCACCTCGTTTAAAGTCGGGTTGGTCACCGCTAAAAACCCGGCCTTTTTTACTATATGTTTGATCAGCCTTAAATTCGAAGTAATATATTCCTTAGTAGGTAGAATGTAAGAGGCTGTTACATATAGCTGGGTCTATCTATACTTTCAAAGCTGCCTTTTCATCAAAAGAATCTTAATGAGTGTGTATTTCAAAAAGCTAAAAGCTTATCGCTAATTGCATCTACTTCAGAATATTTGCAATATCACGTGCGAGGGCGAATTTTATTGGCTGAAAGGTGATGGGCATTAAAACGGAAATCTAACCGATCTTGACAAAAATAATGGTCATGAGGTACTTGAAAGTGTGCGTGCTAATATCATGTCTTCTTTCGTGTTTCTTAAACATCAATGGTTGGAAATTTCGTGCAGGATTTAGGACGGCCTACAATCTGGAAATGCCGCAGTCAATATTGATTTTTGCTGAGAAAGCGAAAGACTGTAACTATTACCCGCGTGCGGTGACAGCTCCACGGTGTTTATCTTTTGAGTATTGACAAAACTTCGACGTCCGCCTCTCCGTATTAAAGAGCCAAACGTTTGCCCCAGTGAAAAGTGTGGCTCTCAAAGTTGGTGATAATTTTCCGCTCGTCATCCCCGTCGGTGCTCGATTCGATATAATATTTGACGATACCGGTACCACTTTGACTTGAAAGCTCACATATTACGTACGTCAGGATAACTGACCAATTCTTAAGCATTTTTTAAGACACTCGCAGCTTCACGGAATAAGAATTTAGAAGCAATAGAAAACCATGACAGGAGGACATTTTCAAAATCAACAGCAAACATATATTTTACTTTATTTTGTGGGTGTAAACTGCTTGGAATTTAAATGCGAGCTTCTCTCATTTTGCCTTGCTTTCTTCTTATCATCACAATTGGCGACACGGATGATATGGTCCTCATGAATGGTAAACGTGCTGAGCAAACCAAAGTGGTCCGACGGCCAGAGACTATCAGCGATTTGCTGCTGCCCTACAATCATAATCTCATCGAATACACACTTTGGTGCTTCATTGCTCGATGCTGAGTAAAAGTACATGCGATCCAATCGGCTACGAAACGATCGACTTGTCACCAAAGCATTGCGTGTGCCATCAAACGTGTACCCGTTCTCGTCAGTGTTGCCAGGCACTGACAACCAGAGATCTATCCATCCGCCTGGCAGACCTAATGTTGCCTACGAGGAAACGAAAATAGTCAGTAAGATATACCTCTTGTACGAAGAAAAAAAAAACATATTAAGTCCACCATCTCGTCATTGCCTCGCTTTATGTCTTCACCGCGCAGCTCTTTATCCTTTTGTCGTACCAATACTTTCTCATCATCAGTCGTCGTTGGTGCATTTAGATAACATTCAGCGTGAAACCACACACGGATCTCCAGCACTTTTCCCCCCGCAACCGTACTTTTCACCATCTTGCCCACACGCACACCCTCTTTCTTAATGACTTCCCCGCAAATTCGACACTTTGATCTTGCAGATTTAGCCAGCCCCACATCGACATCGGCAAACGCAGCAAGACGTCGGTCTAGCAACTTCATATCTGCCTTAAGTAGATTGGTATCTCCCATGAACACTGCCCCTAAACAGACACAACTTGAATTTTCATTAATGCGTCTCTTCGCTCCAATGTTTACTATCTCATCATTCTCAGCATTGTTAACTTTATCTCGGAGTAAGGTCAAACTCTCCTTTAGCTGAGCGACTCTCGGTTTAGCAAACCCGGGGAGACTTTCCAAATGGGACGTCGCGACAAAAAGGGTCTTGCCTGGTATGGGTTCAACCTGCATGATTACTAATTCTCGACCCATTCCTGTGTTTGCGAATGGGTGCGTCTCAAGTGATTTGACAGGTAGTGCACTAAAAAGAGCCACAAAATAGGTCTCTTGAAACGGGGGCGCCGTGTCCACACTGCAGTCGTAAAATTTGGTCCATTGTTGCGCCTTAAGCATCACCAACATTTCGCGTGTAACCTCTTGAAATCCAATAATAGCGGGGCGGAAATGTTCGACTAATCGTCCAATCGCCTTCATGCGTAAGGAGCGCGCCACCTCGTCAAAGAAGAGATTGAATGTTAGCATGCGCAGCTTCATTTCGGGAAAAATGTGAGTTTGATCATTTTCTCAGTTTACCCATACCATGATATTTCTACTACTTTTATTTCGAAAAAAAGCAAGTTATTGCATTGGCCTAAAGAATAAGCTCAGCTCTTGCCCGCGATACCATAGCTGACCCGACCTTATGCGTAGTCACCAGAAGGGGCTCTAATGAGGTCAGAATGGCTGTACCAGCTCGTCAAATTGGTGCACCAATGGAAAGCATAGAGCGGTCTTCTTTATTAATTTCGGCGAGCTTCAACTCTGCCACCCCCTCCGCCGCAGCATTACAACTAGTTTTCACAAGCAAGTTTTTCTAAGCGCGCAGTGCAAAATATGCGACCGGCTTTGCGTTTCAATCAATACAGGTATTTAAAAGGCATTGAGATGTTTTAGCCCGACTGAAATCCAATTTGAGATGCCAGCTCTTGATTTACGTTTCTAGTGGCGAGAAGATTTTATTACAGTTCTCATAACAAAAGACGGCTGCATTTAAATTTGATCAAATGCTGTCTGGTTTTCAATCGTTAAAGTTCATTAAGCCGCTGGACTTGCTCACGATACAGAAGATGTTACAATTATGTGCAAACAGGTACCTTAGCTTCAAAAACAGATACCTCAGCCTTGCTTGGTGGTCACCACCACGCGAAAAGCCTTGTACATTTTTTTAGCCGAAGACGTGTATCAGAGTAGGTGAAATGTCTCCCATGATGACATTCTGCCCAAAGCACACCAGAAGATGATCCTTGAGAACATCGTGAAGCACGTCGCGCCTTACCATGAGTTGATGACTGTAATTTCCCACGACAAGAATCAGGTTGATTGTGTTTGTCACGCGCAAGAGGCGGTAAAGATTGGTGCAGGGACGTCGAAGACAACATTCAGTTCACAAAAAAGATGGGCCACGACGTCGAGGCTAGCAGCGAAAGTTTCGCAACTGTGGTGTCAAGGAATGTTGTCTATTTTACAGAGCAAAGGTGAACATAAAGCTTGCGCTAGCCACTCCGGGCATCTTGCGATAGAGTGTTGAATTTGCAGAGTCGCTGTGCTAAGCGCAACTACGAAAACAATGACTGAAGTTATATTACGTGCGAATTTTTGCACCCAATCCAATCACACGAACAAGGTAGTTTGTTACATGGATAAGCCAAAAAACACTAAGAAGATATCTTGTGGATTTGACGGTTTGATAGTATGGCCAATTAAACATACAAAGTTTTAATATTTTTTCTAATTTAAATCTCGGTCCTATTGAATGACAAAGGTCCCTTTCATAAAATGTACGACGCCATTGTCTTAGCATTGGCCGCTTGCTTAGGCAATTCGATTATGAGAACAGTAGACGCGTCGTGAGCTATCGGCCTCAGTACCCATACGTACCAGCTCAACTACCCAGCTCACGTCGAGGATTGGCGTGCAACGTGCGAAGCCCTGATCATCTTTAGCATATATATTAAATTAACAACTAGAGATGGATCTCGTGCACGGTAAGAAGTGCTGTATTACGCGACTGTCACACACAACTTATTGCTATCGACAAAATTCCGTTTAATCGTCTAAAAACTCGGTTTACTTGCGTGAGAGCACAAAACCGCATTAACTCCAGACCTTTTGCCTAAAAAAGACGATGGAGATGGTGCATCATGTATGCTGAAAAAACTGTTTTATAGTGCACATCATGCCTTCACACATGATGAAGACCATAACTGTTGGAAACTGCCTTGGTCAACATGTCTGCCTCCGCTGATACGTACTTCACCACAATGATGACGTTCTTCCGGGTTAAGTGGTGACGAAAGTTAACGTGCTTAGTCTTAGCATTGTAGCCTGCATTGTTGGCAAGTTCGATTGCACCTTTGTTGTCGTCCCAGATTAACGTAGCTCCCACTTGCTCACGATCGAGATCCCTGAACATTGCATACATCTAAACCACTTTTTGGGTACACAGGTCAACGTCATGTACTCCGCCTCTGCAGAGCTTAGCGTCACATTACGCTGATTCTTGGACTTGGATATCACAGATGCCCCCTCAAACATCACCATCGTCCCGGAAACTGAGCGTCGATCGTCAATAGTACTAGCTCAGTCCGCGTACGCTTCACTGGCACTTGTACTCCATAGTCACGCGTCGACTTAAATTAACAAAGCACAGAAATAAAAATTTGCAGCCTTTCAATGTTGGTGTCCTGTGTTCTCCAAAAACCGTGCAGCTGGCTTACATCTGAGAGCTTAACATTAAATTAATGTAAGTTAGCGCCTTGATGTCTTGGCTTCGGGATGATGCCGAGCCAGGCGGTGGAAAAGCTACATTCCACACGAGAATATATAGTAACCTTAACCAAAGCTTAAAGTGCGACCAGAAGACCGCGACTAAGTAAGTTACTAAGGTTCCGCTGCTTTTACAGTTCAATCGCATTTGCATTTGTGTATTTTTTCCAAAATCCATTCTACGATTCACAAGAAGTCTGTTGGGCAAATCAAACGTGCCACTTCACGAGAGAGTTTTGGCAACCGTCAAAAACCTCCGGCTATACTTCACACTCCACACGGAATTTTAAAGCTAAGAAGTACCGAAAGAATCGCACCCTGAGAAGCAGTAGCTCCTGCGCGAAAAATGTATGGGCTTATGACTTCTATCGGAGTCGGCAGGCCAGAGTTTCTTCGGGGCAAGCCAAGATTTTCGAAGCCTTTGAGGAGCTTAAAGACTCTTTAGACTTAAGATTAATGAGCTTATACAGCTTGATTGACCGCCGGACGCTTTAATGCAGGATTTCCGTGTTGCATAATGATGTCGCTCAATTTTTAATTAAGGATCAGACCTTACCAGCTGCATGAACCGCACAGCCTAGCTTATACTCGACCCCTCAGCTTTATGACGAATACGGTCGTGGCTATGGAAAATACTACGTGTCATAAATTTATCCGATCTCGATTTTAAATTAAAGTCGATCGCGGGATCAAAGCTGCTAAGGGTATCATAGAGGTCATAGTAGCTGAGGATGATTACTACTCCATAACACGACCCACATAAAGAGCTAGGTGCATTGACATCATCTTAGCAAGGTCAGTGATAAAGGCTGAATTATGCATTTTTGAGGTTGTAAAATGTTCAACGAAACGATTCTTTAATTTGCTGATAAAGCCACACTCTCCATATTATCAATTTCTGACATTAATTAGGATATTTGAATTAAAGTTTTTTGTAAGTAGATTTTGTTGTACTGAGGGACAAATTTAGCCATTTTCCTTTTGGAGTCAATTATATGTTTCCTCAAGAATAAAAACACTCAATTTAAGGCTTACAAGTGAGAGTCTCTTCTCACTTACCGTAAGAAATTCCGTCCTTCTCGAAGATAGCGGAACTCGAAGGAGTTCTGAGCCAATTTAAACGAAGAGTGCAACGTATTGCTAGGTATTGTTTTAGCTATATTTTCATCACTTGTCGGCAAAAGAATGTGGAGCCTCAGCGCTTATACTTCGTAGGTGCTTTCGAACATATAAATGAGCCTTAGACAGCTGCTGACGTCAGCAAGTAAATTTCATATATACGAAGTTGCCTTTACTAATCAAGGCGATAAATTGTATGTCCCAATCCTACATCATCGTGCCTAGAAGGCCATATTATTATAGATTATGCTCGAAAACAGCCTTGCGGTTTGTTATCTAGTGCTCTTGATTTAAACAGTTGCCAAATCCACCATTTTTCAGGTATTACTGTGTCCGTGTTGCTACCGCCTTTAGAAAAGTCAAAACTATTGACGAGCCTTATGGGCTTTCAACAATTCACCAGTACGGCAGGCTATTTATGGAGTCGACATTTGAGCTACGAGTCAAATTCTTTGTTAGATCCTACAATTCTGTTCTTTTCCTTCATATGTGGGTCATCAGTATGTTGTCAAGATCAAGAAAATAGTGTCATTTCGGTCGCGAATTGAAGCATCATCCGTACAGAATTGAATTGACTTCAGTCGGTCATCTTTGAAATTAATTACTCGCTGGTTCTGCCTTATCCGACTTATAAATAGGCGGATTGTCCATTCGTACCAATGCGACTGTAGTCGCTGTAAAGAAATTAATACTCGACTTTAGCATCTTCACCTTTGAAATAAATTTGCGCGAAGGAATCCATATTGGCATTCAGTTTGTATGCTCCATATTGACATTCAGTCTGTATGCCTGACGAATTCGCTAGCTAATAAAGCCTTCAAATCTGCTAGTAGAGGCAAACACATGATCAAGTTTGAGCGCAAGCGCGTTGTCATGTATGTTGAGCTTGCCAGGTTTGGATTGAACGCGGAGCTACAATCTCGAAGAATGGTTGATTGTCTAGACAATGCTTACGATAGTTATAGCAAACCGCTTCGGTCGTCATTGTGGGTGTGTGGTCTGAAACAACTAAAAAGGGATAAAACCCTTCGATAAAGTTGTTTGTGACATAAATTTGCACTGCATCTCAGCACCCATTTTGTTAGACAAAGCTATTTGCTATTTACCACTGCAATAAATTTAGGTGATTTTTCACTAGTTTTTACTACCAAATTGTGTAAAACAAGTCAAGGCTTGCTTTAAGCATCAATAAAGAGGTATAACTAAATACTGTAGAGTAAACTGAAAAGCATTACACGGTCTAAAGACCATTTCTTAATGCAATCATGTAGATTTTTCATAATATTCGATCACCAGGTAAGAATCATTCAAAGTGATAACATAATACCCCAGGGGGGGCGATCAAGAAGCTCATAAAACGCAAGGAGATACAATTACTATAACAAAAATTGGTGCAAAGGCTCATTTCAACTCTTGAAATCAAGCAGAGGGTTGTAGCAACTTGCTTAATTTAAGTACCAGTAAGTGTCGCAGATCGCTATCTATTTGACTTAAAGGGCTACTATTAGTCTTCCACCAAGGGCTAGTAAGATCGTACACTTCAAAATGTAAGCTGAAGTTTATCAAGACTTATCGATAAGATCCCTGTGGAGAAAATTAGTTTCTATTCACTTTCAATAATTAAGTCATTGTATCATGTATTAGTTTTCTGTTAGCTCCTTATTCAAAGCACTACCTTGTTGTCGATGTTTGGAACATCACGTGACTCATGGTACACAATCTGGTAATACCTCTGGCTAGTATGGCCCTGTGACCCCTTCTATATCAACCTTAGGACACCATGCGTCCAAACAAATAAAGCCTTTGGAGTTTTCTGCCGACTTAAAAATACGATTGTGCTTTGTGCCACTTCAAAGCAGTCGATTGAATGAAAATTCCACAATGCAGATTATTCTAGGCCACCTCGATGTTCTGTCATATGCACCTAGTGCATCGTTGGTGACTGAAACAGACAACGTATTTGAGACATGAGCTAGACCCACAGTGTCTGAATACCCCTCGGCATCCCAGCGCAATGCAATCGTACGACGAATGAGTTGCTTGTAAATTACACCTGCCTCGCCCGTGTCGGTTACTTTTGACTTGAAGTAAAGAACACCCCAGCTTCATAGTTGACCATGACCCACGAACCTCGACTTTATAAGTTTAGAAGGGTGAGAGCTCTCCCATACAAAGTCTGAGCTCTTACGACTTTGTGGCTCAACCATTGCGACTGCCCTCTATACATCGAGCTCACCTGAGCCACAAACTTGTGAGCCCTTGCGTCGAACACCGCGTGCCTAATAGCCTTCAGAATACACTCGCACACTGTGCCCGTTTTTCGATCAAACGCTTGTGCCTGATAAGCCAGAGCTTATATTTCTATCCCTCGATGAGAAGGAGATCGAGGTATAGGCTGGGCAAAATGATGTTTGTTGGACTGTAAACACACGAGCGTGCTTCAACTTTTGTACTTGGCAATTTATTATCCAAAAGACGGCATCAGTGCCATGAGCGCCTTTGGCATTAAGAAGTGGCCTTCAAGACGCCTATCATGAGGCGCCCAAACCCAATTGCTTGTTCCGCATGATAGTCGGTGCGGATAACCAAGACGGTTTGGCGTCTAAAAAAAGCCGAGATTAGTTGCTAACAATGCAAAGTGTACCTGTAATGCTTACGCCTTATAATATGCTAGAGAATGGTAAAAAGCGTTAAGTACAAAAGTACAAGATATTATCTTCTCTGCTAATACTTTGCATTGACATTAGTGAAGTCGATATGCAACTGGAGATTTTTTTAAGTATCGCTTCAAAGCGTGTTTAGTTGGGTGGCGGCATGTCTTCAACGTCAGCGACCTGCCAGGACGTATGATAAGCAACACCGCGCTGTCGATAACATTGCTTCCACAGAGATCACCAGGCATCTCTAAATGACCTCTGTTCGTGGCTTTCGCACCGCTTACTCTTGGGATTAAAACGTGGTCGTGCCAAAGATGCTGATCACCACGACCAAAATCAACAACGACGCCTACAGTATTCTCGCCGAAGTAGTGCCATATAGTCCTAGGAGATGTAAGATTGAGTATATACCCTGTACCTCACAAGATTCTAGTTCAAACCCTGGCAACCAGGGTGAGCCCAAATCCGTTTAAATCTCTGCTAGCAACGAAATGTCTTCGGCGAGCTTGCCAATGGTGCGGCCGCATCCGGCGATGGTGTAACCCTCTGACACACTAGACATGTGCAAAACACATATGCAGATTTATTTGTACATATTTGACTGCCAGCAGAAAGAGCTTTTCTAATCATACGTTTTCTCTTAGCCGAGCTGAATTCCAAGTGTTGTATCATCAGCTCTTTAGAAAGGTTATTTCAAATTTATTCGACGAGCTACCACACGTGGTGGTTTGCCTTAATTAGCCCTGTTATTAAGGAGCCCAACTTCTAATAAGAGCCGATGAAGCTTTGCACTAAGCCGTGCAAACAAATTTTGATCGAAGTCTTTGAGCTCATCGCTATTTAAGCCTTTCCTGAGCTACGCACATGTCGTCTCGCGCACACGCGCCAATATACAAACGAGCTCGGAATTGTTACTTGAGCTTGCACTGACAATGTAACGCATCCGCCAATTCATTCTATTTTTTCAATTTTTAACTGTACCTCAAAATCGTACCCAGCAAACATTATAAGACACCCTAGGCTCTTATATCACAATGCATAGGGGCACATGACCTTTATAGAATACAAATAGTTTAAAGGTCCAGCAGGCGAGCATCAAACTTAACGAGAGCATTCTTTTAAATAAGAAGCTCTTTGTCATGAAGAGGATAGTTCTTTTCGGCACGTTTAAGTTATTATGGCTTATACGCGATCACTCGATCTCGCATCTTGACGTCTGCTTGCAAAAAGTGATTACGCTGACAAAGCTCAGCGTACAGACGCTTACGGTCGTTCTGAATCTGGGAAGACCAGAATTGGCACATATAACAATTTCATTTGACTTTGCTATATACTTCTTGGTACTGGGCCAGCCAAATTCATTGTCTGTCCAATTTAACACTATTTTTGTCGCTTTTACGTGATATACACTAAAGAACCAATTCTTTGAGTCTCTAAAACGTGACCAACCAATCCACAATATTCTATTCCACTCAAAGACTAGGCTCAACATTGGAGCTTCCTACAATTTGAATTGTGTTCGCACTACACATCCATTTATCGTAGGGCTTACATGTGCACATGCGCTGGAGTCTGACCACATATGGACAGTGCGTTTTTCCACATCCGTCTTTTTGTGCTATAAACAAATTTGGGCAAACGTTGTCACCGAAGTATGCTTAAGTACAGCCTGAACAATTGCTACACAACACAATAAATCATCGCAAGCGTATTTAAGGCATGGCCGAACTCACGCTTAGAATGCTTCCAGTTGTCAAGGGCATATCGCCCCATCGCATTAAAAAGCAAAAACTACTCGTCGACCAGGTCAGATAGGTTGTACACTAGACATTCCGACATATTGCTTTGCAGAACATCTTTCATATAAATTGGGGTCGCTTCTGAATGGTGGTTGTATGTAGCTTATTGTTAGCATGTACGATGTGCCATTTGCCATTTGGCTTGTGAAAAGACTCACTTTTTCAAAGAACCCCGCCTAAAAATATGCGGAACAAGCAGTAAACTTCAAAAATCACTTTTTGTCAGTTTGCCTGAGAAATACTTATGACCAGCCTCGCACCTCTTGTTTCCCAGTTTTCAATTGAACTTGTCCGTGATGTAGTTCGACATTCGCGATGCCTGTTTCAGACCGTGAAGCAAGCGCTCAAGATGAAAGACTTATCCATGTAGCACATTACTTTCCTTTGCGTAATGTACTATAGCTTTCTGATCACAATATGGTATTTTAAACAAAAAAGAAAATCACTCATGCGACATCGTAGCCTCTCGCCATTGGTCAAAAGTCTATGTGACACGCCTTAGTTACCTTATTTTAATATGCGTCGCCGTCCCTTGAGACGTATGCTCGCTTTCTAGACAATACGTCTGCCAAGCTAGATTAAAAAAATTCTGGCTGTGGTTCTGATTAGAACGTTCATTAGATTTGATGCCACGAGAACAATTCGGGGGATCCTTTTTTGTAACCTATATGAAAGAAACCTAGCAAAGAAAGCCATTGTTCCAGCATAACGCTTTGGCAGCTATGCGCGTGCTGTTAGCAGCTGCTTAAAACTTTTGTTCGGTGCCGAAAACATTTTTGACAACGAATGTGGTCTGTTCCAGGTATAGGGTTACTTCCCAGCACTGTCATCATCACCACGGCTCTATAAGGGACCTTTACTGTTTGAAATAAGTGAGTTTCATTTCAGCCCTCAGCCATCTTGGACAAAGTATTACATGCCCGTAGTCTTAATGTCCATTTGTTTCACTTGGTGAGTCGAGTTAGATCACCTTCAAGATGTCTTGACTTCGGCATTTTCCTAAGCTATACGCTGGAAGCCCAAACCCCAAATAAGAGCATAAACATAACTACTACTATACCCCGGCGCGTGCTCGATAGACCTTGATTAAGATAAAAAGCACCTGTAGTTCCAAAATTCGGATCGAAAAAGCCTTCGGGTTGTCGTGCTAAAATAAACAACGGTACACACGAGTGATATGAAGCTTAATTATCTGATGCCTTCGAGAGCACCTTTGCATTCACACAAATGAGCAAATGGCCTTGTATGTCAGTGGCAGCAACTTCTGCGCGACCGAAGGTACGCGCACGAGATTGCCTTGGAGTATGCCGGAAGGCCAGGTCTCGGATATATGGTTGGATAGCCAGGTTTGGGGCTCATCAGTATATGAATTGAATTATAAGCGTCACAGTCGGATCGACCGCCGTTGCCTCAGCGCGAGATCTCCGAACTGCGTGGTTAGTTTTTTACCTGTTTGCTTAAATTGCACATTTTTTGGTACACAACCCCAAAGTCTTCTGTAGTGCTCTCAGCCGTCGTATGACCACCAAAATTTGCCTAATAAAAAAGCCGTGCACAGGGGAGCCACCTCAAAGAGGTGCTGGGGCCGAGGATTGAATACCTGTCGCAAGAACTGTTGAATTTCCCCACATAAGTGTGGGTGCATCGACTTCGTCTTCGGAGGGAAAATGTTGTACGCCGAATCGTGTCTGTCCAAGACCGTAAATATTATACTGAATCGATGCTTCATTTTGCTCGGAATTTCCAAGCATGACGCTGCTTCACACTACATAATGAGTACTTTTGCTATCCCCATCTGCAGCCGAACTGCTTTCATTAAGTAGCGGTAGTCAGTCGAGTCGAATTTAAATTGATATCCACCATTTTGGATCAAACGTGTAAGTCGTCGGACAGTTGAATCTCCAATTTCGGTCTGTCTGCAGAGAAACCTAAAGTACAAGCACTAATCATACAACAACATTAAGTACAAACGCTTTCAATTCCCATCATCTACCTAGAGAAAGCAAATTACATATTGACAAAACGTCTGCTATTAAAGATTGCTCTAGTCAAATGGTGTGTAGTATACCCCATGCCGTAAGAGCCATTTTCGAGTAGTAGGATGCAGGTAGATTTTTTTATGTCTTGTACAACGTCATGGTCATCAAGCTTTTTTTTGGTCATCATCAGCTTCGACATATTGGTGCTAAGTATCTAATCTGCGAATGTTTTGGAGTCGGTAAGAAGCGAAGTTTCGAGCTCATAATTTTTGTAGAGTTTGATAAAGTGACGATAAAGAACAATTATTTACCAGATTAAGAATTTCGAAGTGATAAAGAGTTTAGTTATAGCCAATAATGTCCCCTAGCCTATTATGATTATATCAATTGCCATTTGTTGGTGATCATTGCGCATTTATCATGTACGGCCTTGGTCAAGCTTCGCCGCTTGCCTCGACTGCCCTCGCTCTTGCTGGCGCGGCAATTTCTATAAGCTCGTTGAGCAAAACAAAGTCAGTGCGCGCTGAATCGAGTACCCTCCGCCGACCACTAGGAAAGCCCATGATGTTCGTACGCGATCCAGGCATGGCCTCCATTTACAATTATTGCAAAAACACAGTAACCTTAAATGTTTCCAATACAGAAGTATTTGCCCGTAAGTGGAAAAAGTTCACCACTGACCGATTAAGCAAGCTTATCGTCATTGCTGACTTCGACTACACACTCACTCCAGCCTATAAACCTACAGGTTCGTGGCCGCAATGCTAATTTATATTCTAGAATTTGTATCAATGTAAACGTATTGTACTATTGAATTCTTACAGATGACCAGGCTCTTAGTACGCACAGCCTTTTAATGGGAAGCGAGGCACTGGGACCACAAGCTGAGATGGTAGCACGCGAGATTTTCGAAAAATATTTTCCGATCGAGCAGTCGCCGACCCTCACAAAGGAAGAAAAACTTCCTTTTATGATCGAATGGTGGACGAAGACGCACCAGCTTATGCTTGAGCACGGCGTTTCAAAAAGTGCAATCAAGAAGGCAGTCGAAGCAAGTGATATCACATTACGAGAGGGGTTCATAGAGATTTTTGATTTGCTGGCAAGAGATAATGTACCTACGCTTATATTCTCGGCGGGTCTTTACGACGTGATTCACGCTGTACTGGACAAAGCGTACGCAGTGACTTCATCCAAGACGCTTTCAAAGAATGTGCACGTGATTTCTAACATTATGCGCTATGACGAACATGACAAGATTATTGGATTTGAGGGGACGGTACGATTAATGGTGACTGCGTCAAGCATTTAAAAGAGTAACAATTGTATGCTTTGATGTCGGTGTAGCTTATACACAGTTTGAATAAGAGCGCAAGTGCGATAATAGAGACCGATTTCTGGAAGCAATGCCAGTTTGAAAAGCGACACAATATTTTATTGTTAGGAGATTCTCTGGGGGACTCGAAAATGGCCGACGGATTAGATTTTAAGGAAGACGAAATTGTACGCATCGGATTCCTTAATGATGGCGCAGATGAGAAATTAGACTTGTACTTGCAACATTTCGACGTCGTGCTTACAAACGATTCGAGCTTGTTGCCAATTGAGCTCTTGTTGCACCAGTTTCAGGAGTAAAAAGCACTTTGTTCTTTCATATCAAGCCAGTCGACGTTGCTAAAGTCACGATGGCATCACTACTTTAAATATATAGCTCAGTGATATAGAGCACATAGCACATTGTGCTGAAGTATTACCTAAGTCATGACGAAACACGATTAACACATAGTGTAATACTACGAAGCTCATGATACAATGTTCGTCTTTTTTTCTGGATCTCACAGAAAGATATGTCAGCGTGAAATCCGCGGTGACCTAAACGACTTTTATCAAAACAATTTTTTTAATACCCGAATGAAGCAAGTTGTTTCAAAGCCGACCATCAAGAAATATGGTGTGAACCAGAAGATCATGATTATGGGCTGATGTTCCAACCGATTTTCCAACTGATTTTTGCGATATGCTTCCAACATAGTTTATAATGGTCTAGGGTCGCGCGGTGGCTACCGCTTGCCGTTACTAAATCACTGACAAACACGAAGCAATTCATCAAAGATACCCGAAGAAGTTGTGTGATGCCCCTGCAAACTCTTTACCAGGTGCTGCTGCCACAAAGATGACCCATTTATAACAGTGGCGCCGTAGGATATATACGTGATGCAATTTAATTAATTTTGGCACTCTGGATGTGTCGTGCCCTTTGGTATGTACAATAGCGTATACAGAAGATTTCCCCGTGAGCTTAACAAGTGAGTTTGCCGAATCACTTCATCCTTTAAGCGCACACACTCATCCGCATCAATCCTTTCCCCGACAGTACTTCATATGTAAAGTTCGAAATCTTATTTTTTCTGTGAGCTCCAAAACGAATTTTGCATTATTGAGAAAATAATTCAAAATTTGAGCAAAATACTTCATACAGATTATTACAAGCTAAATTATAGTTAAATAGCACGGTTTTGAAGGTTTGAAATATAATAAATATAGCTTTAACTTCAGCTATATTTGCAATACAATCTAAATTGTCAGATCTGTGTAAAACAAACTCAGATGGACTTTAGCTATTAAACAATTGCGTGAACAGCAGGGATAGCAACTTTACCCTTTGTATCGAACATGCAAACCGAAAGTTTGCTCGGAACTCTTGAATGATTCTTGTTGTATTGCGGTGATGCTGGCAGGATTAGACAAGAAGATGAAAGCTCTATGATCGTAGTCGGCCAGCTTCACGAGCTACACCGCCCTCTTGTGCGCATTGACATTTTCCTCAAAATGTCATTCGACATTGTCTCCTATTTTGAGCTCATGTCACCTAGGGCTCAACATCGTACTCTATGTTTACAATGCATTAGTTGTGGCGCAAGTACTGAAGCAGAAGGAGCACATGGCAAGCGACGATACATGCCACGAGCTCAAGGTAAAGTCAAGCGAATAAAGCAAGCCAAGGGCGTTTACGGAGCACTATAGACCGAGATAGTAGCTCCTTTGGCCGACATTAAAAGCGGTCACAATCAGTTATCTCAGCGCGGCAAAGTGATCCCATTTGATTGGTTAAGATCTGAATGAAGAATTTTCCGATAGACCAAAGATCGTGTGCTTCAAGCAAAATACGATCTTTTGCAAATTTATTGATGGCAACTCACTTTGGGAGCCAACACCACCGTAAAGCAAATGCGATAATATAAAAAGGTGGCATTTGACACAGCGACTTCTTTACGAAGTCTTAACAAATTGTCTCCTTTTCTGTCATGCAAAAAATTGATCACACGCCGTCTGTGGATTCGAAGATCGCTCACCATGAGTTGTCTTGGCTTGCTAAACTGGGCGCTGAAAAAACAGGCTTAGAGTGCGGTTTTGGGTCACTACTACCATTCCTGAACGTGCGGCCGAAAGATCGAGGCTAACGAGTGAAACGCCTGTTGCTTCTGATTCCGGATTGCGACGGCGTTTTTATAGATGTGCTGAAGCTGATCAAACGGTTTTTAGAATGTTTGTGCAGCAAAAGCACGCTACTCTAAACGTAGCTCTTGATATCAAAAGGAATGACTCTGCTTCACTACGCACTAGGCATTGAAGTTCCGGCTGATAAAAGAGCGCTAGATGATGCCTTTAGTAGCTTGGATTTCATCCTTATTCGTGAGGGATGAAAACCACTGCGCGACAGATCAAAGAGCTCGAGATTGCTCTTTGGGTTGGCCCTAGTGGGCAGGTCGCGAGCTCTTCGTGGAAAGTTGTGGACCTAAAGTAGGAGATGGACTCCTTCGGTCATGCAACCCAAGAGCTCCACAGCTGGATGAGCCGCCACCCAGATAAACGCGAGGTCTTTAGATTGCGTTGGAAAATCGTTTCCTTTAATGTCTGCTTGAGGGTCGGCTCGTTGCCAAAAGTGCACATTATCATTTCTATGCAGCCCCTCAAGTCTTAAAATGCTAGATTAATTTTAAGGTGGCACACGGTTTGGTGTCATATGTATTAATGCTACTTGGTAATAGTCGTGAAGAAACGTAATTTGAACGTCGCCTAGCAAGACGTTACATTGCCCAGGCAGCCAGTGTAGTACTGATTTAAAGTAGGTATCTTGCGGAAAAGAGCCACATATTCTACATGCTAAGAAACAA
>RCHQ01000252.1:0-67958 GCA_003676415.1 Plasmopara muralis | reverse complement strand
GGTGGTTTGGTCTGGCATTTCATCTCGTGGTCGAAATCATCACGGTCTTTGTCGAGACGGCAGCGGAACGAGATCACATCATGGCATGCCTCCATCCGCTAATCAGTGATGCTTGTACCTTTAGCAATGGAACAAATGGAAAAGCGCTGAACGCGACGTCACCTTTCTTTTCTCCAATGATCTTGGATTCCCAAAGTCAACCCGTTTGCTTGAACCAACGCACGTCTCGATTTGTGGCGACCATGCCCATGCCCCTCAATGCACGTATGGCACAGAAATTATTGCAAGAAAGTTTAGAGGCAGGATTGCAAGTGTTTGCAGTAGGTGCGATGGCGGCTCGCCTCCGTAAGCATCGAACCATAGTGCTTGCATTTCTCAATTTCGTTGAAACGCTCAATTGTCTTGATCTTGACCACTTTGCACTTGACATGACAAGCGACGAGCGCTTGGCTTTGGGACTGAATCTGTACCATACGCTCTTTATTCATGCTGTGCTTGTGTTTGGGTACCCGCAAACGCACGAACAGTGGAAACTCGTGCAGATTGTCCCGTGTTACCTCATGCGGGGGGCGCACACGAACACGTCGGTCAGGTATACGCTCTCGGATATTCAGCGCATTATCTTGCAGTGTCCCGTGCCAGTCAAGTTGGAAGCTTCGAGTTTAAAGCGAAATTTAGCACAACATGCTATCTTGGACGTTGCCATTGGAGGGGGCGAGGCCATCAATGGGTTGTGTCGAACCGTTCTCGGCGTCGCGTGGACGCCTCTCTTGCCAACGAGTAGCTCGTACGCGCTGATCAAGACAATTCCTCGTCCCATTACCACAAAATTAGCCATCGAACGCGCGGATTTTCGGATTAGTTTGGTCCTGCAAATCAATAGTACGCCTCTTCTTTCCAATACAATGGGCATCATGCGCGTTTACGACGGTGGAGAGAATCTAAGCGACCAATTGACTTCGACCTGCACAACGTTTCTCTTGCGTGAGCTACGATTGAATGAAGTCGATCGGATGATTTACTTGCCGCGGATGTGTGAGTGGTACCGCATGGGGGATCACCACGAATTGGACATTTTGAGACAAGTGACTCCACTGATGCCTTGGCGTCAGCGTCAAAGTAGCAGTGGTGTGGGAGTCGCTGCGTCACCCACGTCGCGAGGTTTCTACTGTTTGCAACGTCTACTGAACTACATGGAAGCAGAACAACATCACCGTGCAATGCATTTACTGCTTGGGGCAGGAGACGAGTGCCGGTTTGTCTTTTCAGACTTTTGGACACACTCGAGTCGATCCAGTGCTGCGAATTTCTTGACCAGTGCTGGCAATGCAGCATTAGCAGTGTTTACGAACGGTGCGGGTGGAAGTTTTCGGGGAGGACAAAGTCATGATGTCGACGGTGATGAAGCTGATGGTGGACAACGCTTGTCCTTGTGACACAGGCAGGAACATGTGTTTACACATTGTGAGTACTTTACCGAAGATCAAAGTCATTTGGTATACACTTTGATCCATTACGTCTGGATGGCTTAGCCTAGATAGCAAATACATAGCAGCAGGTATTGACATCAAAACGAATTGATAAATTGTCGTGGTTTTACTTCCGATCGAAGCTGAGTGAGCGATGTTTATGCGATGAAGAATCATGACACCATTGTGTTTGTGTGTATTAATAATGATGTTCCTTTAAGTTATTGATTTTGGCCAAGACACTTTGGAGTGACGCTACTTAGAAGCACGAGTGCTTTAGGGATAAGGCGAAAGAGATTTGGATTAATCTTCTCGCTAAACTGAAATTGACTGCATGGAGATCCAAATAATTTAACCAGGACCGACCCAAAAAGTCCAAAGTAAGAGTAAAATAAAGTTACACGAATTCAGTGTGTGTCACACTGATTGGTCGTCTAAATGATGCTATTAATTTTACTAAGAAAGCGGTACAAAAAAGCAAAATGGTGCACTTATAAATTGTAGAACATGGTGACCGCTTCTAGATCATCCGTCAGCAACAAGTTGCATCCAAAATGCATAGAGCCAACGGCACAGGCCGCCTCCACGATTGATAAATGTTTCGTCTTCGTTTCCGCCACGTAAATATGCAAGCTAAGAGAGCAAGAATTGTGTACAACATTTGGGTTTTTGAATTGGCCATTTACTGCGACATTATTTACGACTATGATTACGATTATGGCTACAACTATAAGTACGAAAAGACTACGTCTGCGTCTCTACAACGTTAAATATGACTACATTAAGACTACAATATGATATTGTTTGATTGAATAAAGGAATGTTTCCCAAACATTGTGATATCTCGTTTTCCTGAGCGCAGCCAATAAGCACATGGATGAAGATGACTGGGTACATTGGTAAAGTATATCCTGTATTATTTTACAAAGGACAAGCAATGCGACAGGAAAAGCCTCTGTTGATCTCTTAACAATTTGAGCCATCGGTCGTTGCACAAGCTCACTTTTCTTTTTGACCCTCAAAACAATGTGAAAATTGTATGATTGTCACACATCTTAACCGAGCGATAGTAGCAACGTAAAACTTCGCAAACTTGGTGTATACACAATCGAATTTCGAAGTCCTACGTAAACCTATAATTCAAAATAATTTGTGTACTCGCTTCATGTAACAACTTTAAAAGTCACCAGCACCTTCAATAATAACTTTCATGGACAATCCTGGTTGAGTATTGCAGCACGATTTAGTAACGCCTCCACAAAGTTGGGCATGATTAACATTGTTGCTGCTTTACGCAGCTTCCCGACATACTCGCACTTTGTGGCAGCGGCTAAACCAGCTTTAAGTTGTGCATCAGCCTCTTCCTGATTGCCCATTTCTAGCAGTATCAGAGCTGCATTAATGTGAAGATTGGTTTCTTCTGGATAGAGCTCAATGCCTTTTCGTAGGACGTATAAGGCCTTCTCCACTTCCTCGTTTTGTCTGTACGATACACCAAGCATATTGTAGATCGAAGAACCCTCAACAAGTAATTCAAGATCCACTTTTCGGTCGCGGACAAAATTATTCGCAACTTCCGTCATCTGAAAGTAGCGTATAGCGGATTCAAAGTCTCCACTTTCGAACGCGATACTGCCTCGATTATAATAGTGGCTTGGGTAGCTACTGTTGTGAGCAATTGCAAGGTCCAGAAAGGCTGTCGCATGAGCAATAGCCCCGCTCCCATAGAATTCTTCCTTTGCATTATTGACACTGCGTAGTTGCGCCTTTCGCATCCAGTGCGTGTACAGTTCCCCACCAAGATATCCAAGAGCCTGATAAGTGTTTGGCGCAAGCATTGCTGCCTTGTAGAGATGACGAATTCCATGTAGATGAAAATCTTCGCCCAAGCCATCTCTGACTGCAAGTGTGGCAAAAGCAAGTCCAGCATTTGTCTGACTTTCAATGTGCTTTGGCAACATACCGATCGCAACTCGCAGATAGTCAATTGCCTTTTCTGGATGTGCATTGAGTACATTTTTTGCTTCGTTCGAAAGGACTTTTACGTTTGTCGGCACAACATCAATGGCCACTTTGAAAAGTGTTTGCTCATCAATCCAATCCGCATTGCGCAGCTGACTTCGGTAACATCCTGCAACGAGCACTAGTGTGCCGCAAATAAGCACCACGACCCGAGCTGCACCAAAAAAGACCTTTGGCTTGAGTAAGCTTGAAGCGAGCTCATCAGGATGGGTAGTGGTGTCCCGTGAAGGATCGTGTCGAGTGTGCTTGTCTATGATTCCGAACGTTCGGTCAGCAATGCAACCAGCAAGAAGGCAAAAGCCAACACTTGGGAAATACACGAGTCGCTCTGCAACCACCGTACCGACGGGAAACAGAATATTGGATGCCGGAACGAAAGGGATAACCCCAAAAGCAATACTCATTGTTAATAAAGGAGATCTTGGGGCTCCTTTTGATCCTGACAGTTGAAGTATTGCATGGCCTAAGCCACCTGCTATAATAGCGTACGCAGATAGTGTAAGTACATTCCGTGGATCTTTTATCGATTCGATAACCGGAATGGTGTTATATCCATAGTCAAAACAGAGCCACCGTGGCCACACAAGCTTCCACAGGCACCAAGCATGCACATGCGCATACGACAAGATGCGAGTCAATCTGCTCTTTTGTACCACAATATTATTAGCAAGAATATTCCACTCCATCTGTCGATGTTCCCCGTTAATCAACACTCGCACAAAGGCCGCAAATAGTCCAATTAAAACTGTCACAATCAATCTCTTTTGTACCACTTGCCATCTTCTCTCCACTTTGTGGCAGCAATAGAAACTCAGCAAATCATAGAGTACCAGTAGTGCAAAGTTTGTAAATCCCAGCTCCTTGCACAACCCCGCCATAATTGTCAACAATACTGCTACTATCACACCCACCCACGACGACTCGTGCTTTTTTGCGCCGCCAACATAGGCCAAAAAAGCTGACAGCGAGAGTAGGGTGCACAATAGATCTGCTCGCCCAACTATGCTTGCCACTGCGTCACAGTGAATTGGATGGACAGCAAACAGTAGCCCCGCTGTCAACGCCCCTACCAGACCCTTCCATCCTTTCCCAATGGAGAATCTTAGGCTCTTGCTGTCGATTATTGACGAAGTATATTGCAGGTTTTGTTTTGAATCAAGTTTTTTCATCAAACGTTGATGTTGCTGGAAGAGCACGTCTGCTACGTTCCACACGAGCACTGAGCACGCGGCGTGAATGAGAACATTAGTGAAGTGATAGAGCCAAGAGCTGTGGCCTTTGGCCATGAGATAATTTAGCCGAAAGCTCAATATTGTCAAAGGGCGGTAGCTCTTGTGGCTGTGGATAGATTGAATGTGCGTGCCCCAAAAGTCGTGCGAAAAAACATCGATCAAACTGCTACGTTGCACGTCGTCATTGGCCAATACTGCGGAGCGATCATCCCATACGAAGCTATTGGCAGTAGCATTCCAAGCTGTGAGTAGCGCAGCAGCGAAGACTGAGAGCGCACAGGCCTCGTGTGGCATCACTTCAAGGATCATAGTTGATTTGCATAAAGTCTTACTGTGGAAGATACTCCTATATTTGCATCATAGAATTAATAGTCTATCATGATAGCATATTGCGTTTTTCACATTTTTATTAAAAAAAAAATTGCAAAAGTTTTTTTTCGACGCTCACATCCGTCTATTTTGTGCCTCCCGTCTCCAAATTCTATTCAGTTCTGGAAGTTTACACATTCAGCAATACGATCTCTACTGCGCACCCTTCTGCTATGATTTCTCCCCTGAAAGACATTATGGTCGCCACTGTACTCGGTACAGCTGCGGGTTTAGTCTGGAACAGTTTTAAAGATGGCGAGCTAGACCGCACCACCCGGTTTTACAAGTGGTACGATGCCCAGGACCCACAGAAGAAGAGCCTTCAAACCAGCGAATAATTCGCAGCTCATGAGCTCACGCATTCTCTATAGTAGAAGGGAAAGCTACTGGCATGCGTTAATCAATGGAGCAACGACGTTGAATTTGCGCTTAAAGATGCTTTGCTCCAGGGCGACGTCTGGTGCCAGTCAGATTTATGAAACTTTAAACAATATAATGAAACATGACGAAAATTTAGCTTTACCCCTCTAATATAGTGTGCAGTACGTATTCCGCATTCGATCGCGATGCGGCTCTACGTGCACTTTGAGTCGCCCGATGAAGCACTCGCGTGGACTAAACGCCTTACATTTCCAAAGGTAAGCAACAACAGTGCGTGTCCCACACTGCGGTCAGTTTTGTGCAGCTTCTTCGCTGCTTACAACTCGAAATTTCGTCCCAAAACTCCGCTCGAATTGGAAAATGTGGACATTTTCGTGGAAGTTGATCAAAATGCAGATTCTCGGCGTCAAGTGGAGTCATTTGACATGCCAATTGCTTCTAGTAGCAGTTTTGAAAGCCATTTAGAGAAAAAATTGCCCAGAATCGGCGATTTTGAGCTTGTGGTGGTTCCTAAAGAAATACAAAGAAAAGGGCTGAGTCGTGAGCTTCCGCTAGCTCTTGAAATCAAAAATTTTGACGATAATCAGCTAAAAGTTAGTGCCAAAGACAACGAAGACTGCGGAATTTTAAAGCTGGCAGCCACTTACATGGATCAGCAGAACTTCCGAGCTGCGAGGGAGATTTACATGAAGGTGATGATCAAGGAGCCGCACAATTTAGAAGCATTGGTCGCACTTGGAGACATTCTAGTTGCAAGTGGTCGACGTGAAGAAGCAATACGGAAGTACTATTCAAAGTGCTGGACAGCACCCAAAGAAAAGGAATGTGCTAGTAAGGCGCGTGCTCAACTAATTTTTACAAGCGCATCAAAACTGGCAAATTCTTACATCGCATTGGAGAAATTCTATGAAGCGGTGATGATTACAAATGAGATGCAGACGCTTTTACGACAAGCCAGTTGCGAAAAGATAGTGGGGATGAAGGAGCAGATCGATGTTCTGAAAGCACAAGCTTTGTATGAAACCAAGAACTTCGATAATCAGGAGCAGGCTATCTCGATACTCGTGCACATATTGCCGGATTTGACAGCATCAACCTTAAATCTGGATGCTCTGTTGGTGTATTCGAGAATCGCACACGATCGCGGTAAAAAAATTGAAGCTTTGAGTATGGTGCTGCGTGTTTTATTAGGCAAATCAACCGATCGAGCTGTGAAGAAGACACTTGTGTCATTTCTAGCAGACACAAATTCAATCGACTGGCTGAAGGAGGCTGTTCCAGTTGGTAGTCCGTCCGCTGGAGCTGCATATGCGTTTATTGCGACCATACTGAAAGACTTTGGTGCAGTGGATCAGGCTATTGCATGCTTTAAATTGGCACATGCGAGCGATCCACAAAATGCTTCGTACGCTCTCAACCACGCGCATGCGCTCGAGACTTGCTGTAGATATGCAGAGGCATACGATTTGCTGACTACGTTTCTTCGCCAGAATAGTACGCTGAGCGTTGGGAACGGTGAAAATAAGGCTATCAAGTTGCTTGCTGGCTCAATTGTTAAAATTCTTGATCGTACAAATGCGTGGAATGACACGCGCGACTTTGACGGGGCTTCGGAAGCTCATTATCGAAGCAAGGAGCTTCGATGGTCCGTGGACTGGATTTCCGGGAAAGCAGGGTATGCAAAAGTGACTCCACACTATCTCGATTCGAAGTTGGAGTTGCAAGGCTTACAAATTGCCTCGCCAAGTCTTTGTACAAAGCAAACTGAGCCTGTAATGGCTTTGTCGGAAGCGGATCTGGATCACTTGGCGTGTTTTTTTACAATCGTCAAAATCTTGTTCGTTAACGGTCGATTAACCGTGCTGCCATCGCTAATTCGTGTGCTTGAGCCCGTTCGTAAAGGTCGTGAGCTGCATCGGACAACTATTCGCAACGAGCAGGCCTATTATGCGTGCATTGCTCAACTTCTCTCGATCGATGACGCATTGGTGATTTTACCTCCTCAAGTATCCCTGCAAACCTCACCACATTCTATCTTTGTATGCGGTGACTCGCACACGTTAGCTACTGCATGGCGCAATATCGATTTGCATGGTCAAGAGACATTATTGCGGCCAGCACTGGTCACTGGTTTGAAGCATTGGCACCTTAGGAAGGAATCCACATTTTACCCCAAGTTAAATTTCTGGCGTGTTGTCATGAACATTCCGAAAAAGTCACGAGTTATCTTTTTATTTGGTGAAATCGATTGTCGCGAGGGGATTCTGGATGCGGTTGAAAAGTGTAAATACGAAGTGGGTTAAGATGACTTCGGCGACTATTATCCTACAAACTGACATTTGGACATTTGGGATATGTGTGTTTAGACGATCGAGGAGGGCATTATTCACACGATCGACATCTTCATGAAGGTGCTTTCCGACGTCGTAAAGCAGTGCCAGTTCGATGTGTTTATTCACCCTATTGTACCAGTGCTGGATGAGACGCGCTCACTTGTTATTCAGTATAACAAAAATTTTCAAAAACGTGTCGCCAATAGCTTAATCTGCAAGTAAGATGTTTATGCCTGGTAACTTTGTAATTCTGCTCAAGTCTAATGGTATCATTCACTGAAGATGGCTGGACTTTTTTGATGATTTAATTTGCGGCGACCCACCAAAGGTAAGCGTCATAAGTTCATATAGGATATGGTATCAAATACTTTGTTTTAATATAGATTTGTGATCTAGCTTCGGCCAGAGTTTCGTCTAGACGGCACACATCTACACCCATCATATTTATCAAAGCTAGAAGCAGCGCTTTCGAAAGCAACATCGTTGAACAAAATGAGTTGATAAGCGGCAGCTTTGCTCACTACAATAACGTGAAGAGCTTGGGTTATAGTAAGTAATGTAAAAGTAAAGGATTAGTGGATGACAAGACCGTTGTGAATGAGAGGATGGCTCTTCAAGGATTTGTTTCCAAATAAATTATAAGTACTATTCACAAAGGGACCTCCTATTCAAGTATACCTTTGGCCGTCAATTCTGCTTCCAAAAAATATCGGGTTTCTGCAGCGGCGTATATACCACCAAGAATCAAGTGAAATCCTTGTGAACTGCGTACCCAGAATACTGTCAGCTTATTGATTAAAGAAACTAAACATGATTCTTTTCACATTTGGAAATTCAGGCCTTAATATTGATTCCACAAATGACGCTTGAAGGAGGGCTTTAGTCCGAAATCATACATTAGAGACCGAAAATATCAAAATCGCGTTTTCAAAGTAATACGTTACGACGGCTCCGCTGCGGCACATATACACTATGCTTGGCGATATGAACGAGGTAAGCTACTAACAGCTTAAACTTAAAGTCGCCAAATACTAAAGCAAGCCAGAGATTTAAGTCCTCGTATAGAGATGGTCTACTCGGTCAATATTCGATTTTCGGTACATTTCTCGGTAAAGTCAGTTATCACGCATATAGCTCATATTATATCATGATCAAATTGTCCTTTGCCTCCGTTCTCTTACTGTTTGGTATTATAAAGTCATATATGTCAGCCCTTCTTTAATCAATTGTTCACCTCAATGTCTACCATTTATCCATCATACAGGCTCAACCACTTTAAATTGTCTAGGCATTGGAACAAAGCCGCGCATTGAAACAAAGCTGGCAACTACTTCTAGATGACAGCATTTTTTGTTCAAAGTGAATTTCACCATACTTTTACCCATCGATTACATTTGACAGGTGATACACTTTTGTAACTCGAAGTATTTTTTACCAATAGTACTTTTTCACATTAAGCCCCCAATAAGGCAAATTAAGTGTTTCAACACCAATCAAGGCTAAAATTCCCCCACGCCTCGACACTACCACAAACAAAAACCATGAGCCTCATCTCGAAGGTCGCGGGTCTGTACCAGAAGACGGTCAGCAAATCGTTCGGCATGTACGGACTCAAGTACGATGACGCACTCGTGGACACAGCGGCCGTACAGACGGCGCTTCACTGGATTCAAGGCGACGAGTACCAGGCCCGCACAAAGCGCATTGCGCGTGCTGCCGACTGTTCGCTGAAGCGCGGCTACCTACCGGACGAAATTCAGGCCATCCAGCGTCCGCTTGATTTTTACTTGAATGAAAAGGTCGTGGAAGCCGAAAAGCTCGCTGAAGAGCGTGCTAATCTCACGCGATGGTAAGCTTTTTGGTGCAACTTCTGCTGTGGCAGCTTTTAGCGTCGATTCGCAGAGTTTGGATGCAGGATGAGAGGGACATTTGTGCCACAGAGGAATAAGACCTTCGTAAGCTACTGTAGTTTTACTTGCAGGGCAGAAAAAAGATGAATGCAAACCTGGAATCAGGGCTTAATTACGGCATAGGTGCTCTAAAGTTAAGGTTGTTTGTTTTTAAGTTTCAAAGTAAAGCGTCACTTTATAGATCACTTTTAGCTAGTTGAACGAGCAAATTGCAATGAGAGGGTCGTCTTCTTGGTCGACTGTAGGACCCGTGCCACCACGTTCAAGACCAATGAGTGCCATACGTAAGAAAGACCTGATTGCTAGTAGGCCAGAAAGGATGTCATTGAGTAGAATTAGCATGAATGGAGACGAAGATATTGGGGAAGATGACAATAGAGACAATTTCAAAAATGACGTTCTTGCTGAAACGGAGCAAACGCACGAACGGCGACTAAAAGCAGTTGCAAAGGTTCGGCAGCACAACCAGCGCACGTCCGACCAGCAATATGGTGAGTTCGGTGCAGCGTTAATTGACGCTATAAAGTCTAGTTGAGAGAATCGTCCGATGTTAGATGAAAATTCGAGGTCGAAGCTAAAATTTCGACCGTCATCGGCCCCAGCGAAGTCCAAAGCAGCGTCAACGACTTATTGGGCCCAAAACACCAATGAAAATATTCAGCTATCCCCCGCGTCCATCTCAATCGCATACCTGCGTGCCGCTGCCGAGAAAAAGAAGGCGCGCGACCGAAATTTTGCAGTAAGGTTCGCTCAAATCCTAATGTTTTACTGCTTTGTTTACGACCAGCTTCTTTGTATTACGTTTTTTAGCAAGAGCTTTTGCGCGAGGAGAGTGAGCTTAAAAAGAAGATTATCGTCAAGATCGAACAAGCAAACAAGATGATGACATCTCTTGGAAGTTCCAAGTCATTCGGCCCCGCTCCTGTATTATTGTTAGCAACAGATTGCAAAAGCAATGTTTAACTCTCTGTCTGTATTGTTTTTAGGATCGAGATGGCTTTCAAATGGTCAAAGTCTTAAACCCCGAGGGCGAAAATCGCATCATTTCCGTCGAGACTTTTCATATCCTTTACACATTATGACACTTTGATTGTCTGCATTGAATATTATTTCCTTAACCATAGCTTTACTGCGCGAGTTTGAACAGCTCGCATTTGTTCCGCTCGGTCACACGATGCAGCAACATATGTATAACAATAGCATCAGCGCGCGGATCAAAGATGCAGCCACTTTCAACCTTCGAAATACAAGCTCGCTAAATGGGAGCAATAGCAGCTCGCGTATCAGTTCATCAAGTGGTCGACCATCAAAAGCTTCTCGCGAGTCAGCCAATGGATTGCGCCCGCGAACAAGTAAGACTAAGCCTACCGACCAATTACAAGTGCAAGAAGAGTTGCGTGGAGTATTAGAAGACACCATCATGCTTACAAAGACCCTCCAAGATCAACTACACGAGCTTAAATTAAAGGGATGGAACGTTGCGCCGCGTTCGTGAAAGAAGCAACTTTTCGTATTGAAATAACAGCGTCTTGTTGATGTGGCAAACACAAGCGTTGATTCATATTTAGACATGGACTCGCAGACTTCGAACGCAGAGCGTACGGCGCGATATGTGCATGAGAAAAAGCTTAAGCAGGAGAAAATGGGTAAAGCTAATAAGAATTTGCCATGTAGATGGTTTCTAGATCGGTCATTCTACTGCGTCAGTACGTTAATTATCGTGTGCCTTGGCAATCGAAGGCATGGTTTACTTCGTGGGGATCTAAAGCCCGTTGACTGACTGTGCTTTGTACTAGCCCCTGGCAATCAGATGGAACATTTTTACAGATTCGGGCAAGTGGATGAATGCAAATTTACTTGGAAGAACATGTATCTATGCTTTCGGGCGAGTATGATGGATGAAGAAAAGCGTCAAAGTTTCATTCAGGACACGCCCTTGGACGCGTCCAGACGTCCGCACGTCACGGACGTGTGGGAGGAAAAAGAGACGCCAGGTTGGTAGCAGGTGCAATTAGATTTGTAGCCGTGGCAGAAGGAACGATTGTCCACAAAGCTCATTTCAAGGTTGCGCTCTTGTCACTTCCATAAAGTTACTCCATTGCACATTTAATTTGATTCAGTAGCGTGGATCCATGCTTGGCTCGCGCTTCCATTCGCTTGACTGTGCTCTATCAGCATAGTCTGCTTTTTAAGTCTACTTTTTTGACTGATTCTTTACATCGTAAGTTAATCCTTCAGCCACTCCTCCATGCCATGTAGGTCACCAGGCAATGCGGACGGCAAAGCCTGGTCGTCACCATGACCAATGGGCATAGGCAGTGAATTCAGTGTGGATTCTATCAGCGCATCTAACGGGTCTTCCAATTCTCCAGTTGAGTTTAAATACGGGTTTGTCTCGTTATTGGTGCTGACGTTGCCATTGCTCGGCAGTGCAACATCAGGCGAAGGTGTCTGGTTCAGCGAAGGTGTCTGGTTCAGCGAAGGAGTTTCATTCTCAGCCTTCCCACCCACTTTAAAGCTTCGCATGGACAATAAATCCAATTCATTTTCAATGTTCTGTGTAAGCTGAAAATCAAATGCTTCCATCGAGAGCGGCGGCAAACCCACAAACGACTTTTTCGCGTTAATATGAAGATTCAGCAGCGTGTCGAGATCTCCCGTCTCCTCATAGCGTTCGAAAGCCTGGTGTAATGTCGAATCGTCCGAGGCAATGAGCAACATCTTGAGCGAGTCCTTCTGCTCATTGCTAATTTTACCATTGGCCGCAAGCTTATTTACCAGCCAGAATTTAGACGATAAGCTACGCCCACGCTTTGACTTGCGTGAGTTTCCACGCGACACTCCAACTGGAGGCTGCATTTGCCCCACAGGAGTTGCCATAGGCTGATTCATAGGCGCTGACGCTTCCTTGGCAGCTCCACTTTTAGTCGAACTCGAATTATTGGACGCATTCGAGTCGGTTGCAAAGTCCATCGACACGCCAAAATCCAGCGTGTCCATAATGTCTAGCAATTCAGGTGGGGGTCCGGTGGCCTCGTCCAGCTGAAAATTCTCGAGCGATAGCAGATCTCCGTCTCGAATAGACCTATCCAGCGCATTCTTTCGAATCTACAAAGTGCACGTCATGAGGGCTTTAATCACAAGAGAGTGACACACAAAACGCAGCGTACCACGACGCCTTTCTCGCTCTTGGACTTTGTCGGGTGGAGGAGTACCTTACATTTAGCTAGAATACTGGGTGTAGGGTCGTCATCTGAGTTGGTGATCACCTGATAAAAGTCGCCCAGAACACTCTCCCACTCGAGTGGACGCTGTAAACACACGAGTGATGTGACACTCGTGAGCGGATTGAGCAGCACGACACGAATGACCTCGCCCATGGCAAACGTCGAGCAGTCGATTTGTATTTATTACTTTTTCGAGCCAATGGTTAGCTTTGTGTTCATGCTGATTGGATGAATTGACATTTATAGTGTAGCTGCAGATTATGCCATATTAGTATTACGGACATTTATGATTGTGACACAAATTCAGCTATTTTGACCAATTAGAGGAGGAAAATATGTACAGAGTACGCTATCAAGGAAAATTTCAAGACGCCAATTCAAAAAAAGTGTATTTCAAATGTTGTACACAATATTTGTTCTCTTAACTTTCATATTTGCGTGGCGGAAACAAAGACGAATTTTTTTTCAATCGTGAAGGCGGTCTGTGCCGTTAACTTTAAGCATCATGGCTGCAATTTGTTGCTGACGAATGATCTAGAAGCGGTCATCATGTTTTCAATTTTATAATTGCGCCATTTTGCTTTTCGTAAACTCCAGGTACCAGTTTTCTAGTAAAACATCATTTAGCTTGTTTCACACGAAGACCAATCAGTGCTACACACACTGAATTCGTGTAGCTCTGTTTCACTCTTTCTCATCAAGACTTTAGACTTTTTAAGTCCCTCCTCGTCAAAATTTATTCGGATCTTCATGTCTATCAGACATCATCGTCGTGACTACCACCATTTTTTTTAATGCTTTTCCAACTATTAAATGGACCACGCGACTCACTCCGACATACACACCGTAATTAACCGACTGCCTTGTCGTCCGCATATGGTAAGCCTGACACAAACCTCAAACATGAGACAAGCCCACAGTGTCTGCATACTGCGTGGTACATCGGTTAAATTACCTAATGCCATTGAAGGATGACTCTGTCGTTCACAAAGCACATGCGCTCCGTACTTGTCGATTATCTTTCGCATGTAGTAAGCAAGTCGGGCTGATTACACTTCCATCCATGCCAAAGGGCGAAGAGGATACGTGTCTTACTATCATAATCTGAGCTCTACTCGTCAGCATGTGGTTATATCTTATTTTAAAAGTTCCCAATGGTGACTCTCATACGCCTTGCTCACCTAAACTTCATCCTCGTAAGCTTATGGGTCGAATACACTCACTTCTATCAATTGCTGATTAACGATGAGCCTGGTTGAAAGCCTTAGCTTCAAGAGCATGGAATACAGTCAAAGAAAAGAAATTCTTGTATGAACATTATTCTACAAGCGACTCAACAATTTGTGCCTGACTAGTCATCTGCGACTAGCCGAGGGGTCACCTCAGGTACAGCGTAAAGCACGCGCGTGTTCAAGAACCAGCTTGTGTGTTCCGCAAAGAAAGTATACGACCTAATGAGCTCGCATGGCGGCTTAAAGAGCGGAGACTCGCTGCGGGCAATACACACCGTACCTAATATACTCATGTCTAATATAGTTCCTCAGGAGACTGAGCTTTTTATCAAGTATGAAGCTGTGGAGTATAAGAACTCGGCTCGTATGTTGGAACAGCCTTGGTGAAGGCGATGCGCTAGTGAGCCAAAATTTTCAATACGATTTTGCTCGGCTAATGACCTGTCTTCGACTGTCAGCAAGCTGTTCTTCTGCAACCTATGGTGTGCAACATTATGCTCCCGTAAGTACTACTTTTGAGATGGGCTCTCTTTGAGAATTTCGTGATCTATGCTCTAGCAGCAAGAAGCGCGTAAAGATACTTAATTTGGCTTGATCGCCCGGTAACACTCTACGCAGTAGTGGTGCTCACCCCCAACATAAAAAAAGATAATTGGTTTGCGTCATACAACCCACTGCGTGCCTTTCACTTTGTTTTCGATCGCTATCGACCGTTTGTGGATGGGGCTCATGAGCTGCAAAGTCGTCAAGTCAACGACCTCGATCGCTGTGACAAAGTATGCACTGGTTGTCGCAGATTTGTGGCTTGCAAGCCTTGACAGACCTGCCCATGGATCTCGAAAGCACAGTCGCAATTTATTGCGAGCAAGCCGCGCGACTTGCTTCCCTTTAGATAGAATTACTTATCTCAAAATAGAATAAGATTGTAGCTGTCGTCCCTCTGTAACTGTGCCTGATGCCAACGCTCTCGCGCTCACTTACCCAGGTCGTCATAGACCTTCTTAACACTGAGTGTTCTTTTCTATTGTTTGAATCGTCTAGCGTATACGACAGACCTCCTTTGGAGATGGAAGCGCTGGAGGGGTGGTGCAAAACTTTGTCAAGTAGTATTCCTTTAACATATTGCTTCCCATCTCAAAAGCAAGACATTCTGGTTTTACTTCTTGCCTTCCAGCTGTGTAACCCCGCACGTGTCTTATACACCAAGTCTTTCAGTCACAAAACCTTCGACTTGTTCGTGCATTGTAGCTATTCCTCCTCCATCAAGTCCAAATTCACAACGTAGTGGCGTAAACGGAGCATGAAGCCTAGCTGGCCTTTCTACATTAATGCAGTGCAAGCTCAAAGGATACGAGCATACTACCCCAGCGCCGTGGCATATCTGCAGACACACTGCACATCACATCGTTGACGACACGGCTCAATCGACTTGCTTAACTATCGATCTTCTAAGAGCATGTCTACCGTGGTGCCGAACCCTCAAATTTTATGCACGAATCTTCCAAGCAAAAAGGTGTCGGTTTATGACAATTTGATTTAATAGTCTTTGTTGGTGCGGTCAAAAAGCACTATTACCGTGTAGATACCATTAAAGACGACAAGCTCGCCGAGTCTTTTGGCAGACAAGCACAGAAACTATGCCAATAGATTGCCAACAGCATAACAACAAATAAAAGCTGTAATATGGTTTAGCTGCATTCGGCAAGGCTTAATTTGAGCGATGATATGTGCCTCACACATGTGTTGACACATTTACACAAATTGGGCCATTGTTAGTAGGTGGTCTTGTACCTAAATAATTTTTCTTGACCGTAATGTTTGCCATGTGGCATATCGTGAGCTTCAAAGACTTTAAAGGACACTAAGCCCTCATCATTAGAAGCCATCTTTTTATTTGAATTCATTTTTTTTAGATAAAATAGCCTTCCATAAAGAGCAGATGAAGCGTCTCGACTAAAGCGGCAACAACTTCCTGCCTATATCATCGATACAAATTGCCCCACACGACCTCCCGGGAAACGCGGCACAAATCACAGATAAAGTCGACACGAGCTATTTTGTAGGCTAGACGACGTGTTAGCGCATCAGCCAAATTATTCTGCTTGTCTGGCTTGTGCCTCACCTCACAATTATTCTTCGCAAGAACAAAAAGCCACTTGTCCATTATGTGTGGAGGTAAATTGCAGTGAGTTGAGATGCATGACTTTGTCGCGAGTAGCTCTTTGTCTCGGACCAAATAGTTTTTATCGGATGCCATTATCTACCACGATTAAAGCGCTATTACCCAGTCTCGTTCCTCGACGCTTGCTCACATCTGTGTAGTGCTGATGCCAGCAAAAAGTGTCACAGACGACAAAGAGTGGTCCTTTTGGATTCGGCAAGGTCAGGTGGCCCGAATGTTAGACTAGCAGTGACTGGATCAAACGTCACTTTCTGTCAAAACTACCAAATCATTCTGTTTTAATTTTAAAGCGCTCCAGCAGTGGTTTAGCCTCTCTTATTTCGATTTGAACTGACAAGAATCGCATCTTGACCATGTCGTGAAGTATCAAAATGTTTCCAAATATTGAGAACTAAATGCAAACGAACCCTCATTTTCGTGTAAATTAACATCACAAACGCTACTCGACGTCGCTTTGAGAGGCGAACAACTTTATTTCAAGTAGGTGTAAGCAAAGGTAAAGTGTATGATCTAGCAGCTTACACAAAATCCTGCGATTGTCTAAGTCTCATGCCATTTATGATATGCACGACATCCTGTAAATTCCAGTACAACACGTTGTCGTACTGATTGACAGAATATCACTGTTTGAACGGCTGCGAACATTTCGAGAAAACGCTTCGTAACAACACTTGGTCACTACCTACGTCAGTACTCAGAAGTGTCCTGATGCTCATTAAAGTAGTCTAGAGGAAGCCACTCCTGCGACGGTCTTGCACCTATTACTTAAGGAGAAGCAGCCGATATGACCGTCCACATGTCCTGTTTGCTATTGGGTAGACATCAACGTTCGTACTGGGATTGTGAACGCAATTTTAGCTTATTGTAAGCGGATTCGATGCACCGCATACCACTTGATTTTTGTAATAAAATGTCAGAGTAGAATGGAGGTCTTACTTTCTCAGATCATTTTTGCATCGTCCTTTACAGGAAACGACAAGGTGAGTATGTAGAGTGATATACTTTATGACGAAAACCTCGACGACGCGGTATCGCAGAAGGCAAGTATTCTAGTGAGACGTCCTTATATATCTTTGCCAAAGAGAACTAGATCTTTCAGTCTTTTTGGTGCATCATGTTCTTTGTTAGAGCCTTCCAAGACTACTTCATTAAGCAGCGATAAGGAGAGGATTTTGGCTATGCTTTCGGAATAGTAAGGCTCTGTTAGCTCCGCCATGGACCTTAAGTAGTATACCAACCGAAGAAATGTAATTTTTTAAGCTGATCTTACATTCTACCGTTCTCTAAAAGGATATATAACCGAGCATTAACGGACACGTTTGCCGTTATGCCTACCCGTCGAAGCTTGGACGCCTTGCGCTACTTAATAAAGGCGCCAATACATGCTGTCTTGAAAGCCTAATGGATTGAGAGAGACTTCTTGTGTCATTTTTATGCCGACGCGATCGTGCATCGACTTAGCATCATCTCATTGACTTCCATGGAAGATACAATCGTTTTGAGCCTCCCCTCTCAGTAGAATATGACCGCTTCGTGCGTATCAGAAGGGAGTAACTCCAGATGTGTCAGCCTTGGTCGCACTTACCACGCTGGATTTGCAGCGAATGCTGTTCACGACGGGTTAGGAGAAATATGTGCAGCTTTGCGCACATCGTCAGGGCCACATACTTGATGTCTTGGACTACAGCCAGCATTTATTTGTATAATATACAGCTAGCACTGTTCTCGATAGGCATTGCTCAGTGGATAGCTGCCGCTTTACGTGCATCAAAAAACCATAGTACTCGATGACTTGGCCAAAAACCAACTAAGCTGTTTACGGCATGCTGCATAATCTTACTTGTACGACCACTGCTCAGTGTATTAAGCCTTAATTCTTTCGCATTGATAAAGCCTTGATCACGCTGCCTTAGTTTTAACAAAAAAAATATTGCCTCAGCTTGAACTGCACTACCTATGACAAACAGCAAGTGCTGTTTCCTACGATCGATTCGTAGTGCCTGGTTTGACAATTCACGCGCAGTGGTAGGGTCTCGTCTATACTGCTCAGAATCAACGCTATTCATGCCACTACTGACACTGACATACAGTAAATTTTGCTTACTGCAAATGCCACTTAGTGGTCTACTCGTCACTTAATGTTTGGGTTGTCCATCTCAAGGATACTAGTGTTTGACAGATCGACCAGTGTTCGCGCCAACAACGCTTTTGTTTCTCAGCAGAAGTTTAATGAAGCCCCGCTGGTAACAATGCAGGTGACACCTAAGCAACTTGACCTACCGCCACCCAAGAATTCGTAGCGCGCTTCATCATCACCATCTCTTACACCCTGTATCCACCGAACTGCATTCGAAGCCATCAAACTCGACCCAAATCCACTAAAATATTAGGTATCTTTCTTGTCGCTAAGATAGCAATTAAATTGCTTTGTGGGTGCGCTTAAAATTCCTCAGCATAGGCTCGACTTCTATCGACAGTGAGAGACTAGCGGAACTACCGGCATTCGGATTTGATAAGAGCTGGCAATAAATTACTCGCACGTTTTACATATATCGTTCCCAAATTTACAACCACGATCTTAAATTAGACTAATGGTCAGGTCTTTTAAGGTTCCACTTTCCTTTGAAGCTTAACAGAGTTCAGATTTTTTGTATAGTGTTGCTATTTTAACGTGACCTACCCGATGGCTGGTTGGCCTTACAATCAGGCTTTTTGAGCCTTAGTGCGCACAAAATGACGCCAGAATATAAACATATTACGGATGTCTATTCGCAGTCTTACAGTAAATGATCCGCATACCCCTCATCATTAAGCTAATATATTAATACATCATTAGGATCGGACCTCTTGATGGGCCCTGGCTTTGTGAGGCTCCTTCTGCTTGTGCTGTGCGATACCTATTATTGGCCACTTTATAGCGGCATATTCTCATTTTTTTCCTAAGGCCTACACGATCAAGCGCCACAAACTCTGATATTCTTTCAGCAATTCTAAAGTACAACCACTTTGCTCACCTCTGCTAGGAAGCATATCTAGCGGTAAATACTATGCTGAGAATGAGGATAGTCCCTCGCTGAGTGTCAATGGTAGATCGTGTCGATAAAGTTTCGGCACGACGAGTCTCCTAGAGATCATCACTCATGCTAGAAATAAGGCGACGACGCTTGATGTTCATTAAGTCGCACGAGGCATCCCGTCTTAGACGAGGACGGTCAAAGATATAGGTTCGGGTGGTTATCGATAGCGCTAGGCTCTGTATATTTGATCAAGAAGCATACTGTTACGGTCTAAGGCAAGACCCGATTAAAAGTTAAATCTAATTAGTGAGTTATCTGCTAATACTGGACGAGATCTCTGTGACAGAGCTTATAAAGACTTATCTAGTCGATAGCATATCCGAGATAATGGTCGTTAAAACTCAAGAAAAAACAACTTCTTGTCGCTATCGCATAAATTAGATATGAAATAATAAAAATGCGAATCACATGAGCTACCTTCGGTGTTTACGATGTACGTCATGAAGCTGATATGATCTATAGACAATGAAAGTGTAACACGGCAGTGGATTTTCCCCAGGAAGATGTGAGGATATCAACCAATTCTTGTGTGCAAAGATATAATTTACGAGAATGAGACCCTAATTAACGCTGAAATTTGCTGCACAAAGTCAAACATCATGCGGCACATCGAACACGCATTGGATAAATTATATATCTATCACGTACGTCGGTATGCAATCTTGAACACGTTCACACATTCGCGAAGAAGATGGTCTTCCATAGGTGAGGGGGTAAAGCAGTGGTGGAAGCGGCCTCCTATGGAGCTTGTTGACCGCCAAAGTCAGAGACCCTTCCATATGGAGTATGGAGTAAGAAAAAGGTGCTATCGTAGGCACCAGGACCTTGTTGTAAACGAGTTTAGGTTTTCCGATCCACCTTACTCTTGGAAGGGCTTTAACACGACTGTGAGTAAAAAAAGAAAGAAAGGGAGGAATCAATTCGTTAAGAACAACGTAGTAGAATGTACAATGTACAGTATTATGAAAGTCTCACGCAAAGAGTGACATACCATTGACCGTCGGTGAAAGTATAGTTTAAGCGTGGTTGGTCATCATCACAGGAATCTCGATATGCTAGATGGTCGGGTAATGCAGCTACACTGACTTCACAGGGTGTATATTTAGACAAACTTAACCACTCTATTTCCATAGTTTTGCGGATCATGGAAAGGTTTGAAAAATCATATTGTCAATTGCAAGTGTGTTCTCGTGCATATGGACAAAACCTTTTGCGTCAACGCAGATCCATGCATCGTTGTCGCAAACAAAATCTATTATTAGACCACATACTTACTCAGGACAGGCAAACGCAAAAGCGTTGAAGCCAAAACATATGCAAGCATATACACGGTTGGTCAAATCATTAGCATCCGAGCTTAAATCTGATTCGGAGCACGGAGTTCCACAACTTCATTTCAGAGTGCGAGTCGATCAACTTGCTCGCAAAGCAGTGCTCAAAACAGGTGGTGGAACGTGCTTGCAGAGCAATGCCCAAACAAGATTGTAAAACTTTGTGCTCAGAATCATATTCGAGCTCAGATGGTAATGATTGGACCTTCCGTGATTATACCTGCTTATGATTCGGCTTAAACGCTTTCGTGTCCATCTTTATACAGTCTAGTATAACATTTCTTTTCACACTTTAGAGACTCGGGATAAAAATTGACAAGACCTAAAGCATTGGAGTTGAGACATTAGTACATGTCTTGGTAAATACATTAAAAAATGTCGGCGTTACGGCTCACTAGGCATCGGTCGAAAGCGACATCATAGCGAATATCACTCAGTTTGCTTGATACTGAAACACGTTTATTTTCTTCCTCTTCTAGATAAAGAGGATCAGAGCTAGTAGCACGTTAAGAGAATTCTGGTGCAACGTTGTCGTCACATTATGAAGCCGGAATTTCGATCTGTGGATGATGATTGAGGTCCCACTATGACAAGTATTTCCGACGTTGTAGACGCATTAATTTATACTGATCAGCAAATCACGCTTTTGCCACTGTAATAAAAGACGTTGTGGACACAAGCAGAGCTCACCTCGAATTCGTTGATGACTACAGCAGAAGCGGGTCTAGAGGGAGCATGATGTTTTGAGCTAAAATTTGTAAGGTAACACCAAAACTACACGTCTTTAGACGAGCGAAGTAGTACCGACCGCACTGTCTACTCGCACATCGACGTCGTTTATAACTTGCAGTTTTGTTCGTTCAAATGAAGCTTACTTTTTATATTCTTAAACCTTCATATGGCGTTAGCTTAAGTGCTAAGGCTTACGGTGCCTTCCCGATCTTTTGCTCTTTTGAACTACCAAGTGAGACAATTTGTCCGCATGGAACATTTCTGCGACGCTTATAGTTCAAATTCCAGAGCTGCGCAAGACTCACGTTAAGTATTGAACAGGATCAATGCTGTATCGCCATCGGCGCTCATACGAACCTCTTCTCGGGCGATCGCAACCAGCTTGTCTGTCATTGACCTGTATTTTATTTGCGGGTTCAGAATTAAGTGAAGATCACCCCCCTTTGCCTGCATTTGCTTAAGGGTTTGATCGGGGAACGGACGCAGAGTGTGTAGGGTGCACAGTGGGAGCACTGGGTGCTTTTGCAAGCACGCAAGGATACGCGTGGAGGTTCGATGGTGTGGCTCAGGTATGCAAGATACCGTTCAAACGTACTTAGCTTAGCGATGTGAGCTGCCGGCCCACGATTCAAGCCTGAACTTTTTTTTTAAGGAAAAACTCATTATCTTTAACATGTGATGCCGAGGCTGGCCAGTCATATGTGATTAGGTCTTGCTCACTGTGATTACAGAATGACCGACGCGCGTGGCGTGTGTGTGCTCAACGAGAGAATGAAGAGTCATTCGACGTCATACTGTACTAATGCCGAATTTACGTCCGGTCTTCGGACACTATGCTCCCGATTCGTGCCTGAAGAATGCTGTTGGTTTTTGGCATATGTGCGGTCGACTAGGTAGCTGAGAGACCTGGTGTCTGTGTCTTGACACGAGCTATGATGTTCATTCATTTAAAAGTGATGGATTCTACACGTCCCAGCGATATTGTCTAAAGGATGTTGTATTTTGAAGGTGCTTTTAACTGTTATGGTCCAAACCGTTGATGGGGGATGGTGTGACAAAGCTACACGAACCCACTGTGTGCTACACTAACTGGTGATAGTACCATCTTATGTGACGTAAGTCCTGTGGTGCTGTGAACATCGACGAAAACGCAGTTCATAGGAACGGAAAAGTAGTGCATAATCGAATGACTACTGTTTGCTACATGATATGATGCAAGGTAGTAATGGTAGAAAATTTGCGCCATAATTTTTAACAAATTATTAGAAAATACAGGACATGTGTATAAGAAGTACATTACACCTTGACAATTTCTTGATTTCAGGAAGACAGCGATCTGCAATTTGTATTGGCTCGAAGTATGAAGCGAAGGTCAGTGACCTAAAGTCACGATTCCATAGTACAGCTGCGACAGTTCCGCTGCACTTGTCTTCTTGCTACGTTGGCGGCTCCCACGCAGAACGGAATGTAAATCAGGGTCAAGCCAGCATTAATGTTGAAGTCAATTTGGAGGAAGTCGCTGTCCGTATCTGTAAGACTGACTATACTTATACATATATTTAATTATAATGCTGGATACAGGAAAGTCCTTGTATCTTTTATCTGGCACAATTTAGTCGAACTTCAAATTCGAGGAAGCCTGCATGGCTCAATGTTGCATTTTGGGCCAATATTTGGTCCGTGGATGAATATATGGCTAATTTATAGCAGTGGAGCTATTTTGTTGGATAGAGAGATGTCTGACTGAGATTTGGGGTCCATGAGTAAACACGATATTCGGGCCAGCACTGTATACTCTCGATTGCGAGTCCTCTGCTCTTAATTTGCCATCGACAGCGCACCCGCACAGAAAAAGGCCACTCTTGCGACACCGCACAAGCCCCGGTTTTTCCTTGTTCTTTGCTAAAAGCCTCTTGCCTCGGTCTCAACTCTTTCCAGTCGTCTTCGTTGCGCTCGCCTTACCGCCCCCTGCCACCGTCGCCTTCATAGCTCGCTAAGCTACCCGTCTTCAGTGACAACTCGTCGTTACCTTCGCTTCAACTACTTTAGCTCCTATCGCGCCTCGACTTTCTACTCCCTTGTTGTTGTCTGTAACCTACTGCTTAAACTAACCGTAAAAACCTCATTCAAAATGTTGACAACTCGTGAAGTTCAAAAAAAGGGACTGCAGTTGTATCGGGCCGTGTAATGAGGTGCATCTCGTCCCATACAACTTCCACTAGAGATTCTCTTTGTTTTGTGCGGACTCTGATTCCTCAGAGCTAAGCTTGTATCACATACTGTAGACAGTCACCCGCGTAAAAGTTCATTAGTTACAGGTTGTTTGTAATCATGGTGATGTCACACCCCACATCTCGCCGCTCTAGGTTCCCGCGGCAACTACCAGGGGAATCATTGCTAGCGAGTTTGAACTACCAGGGGAATCATTGCTAGCGAGTTTGAACTCGTCTTCGAAACCTTGACGCCTTGCGTCTTAATGCGCAGAAACTGGCTCCAACACCGGCTGGTGTAGCTGAACTGTATCGCATGTGGATTCCGTGTTTGCATGCTATCAAGCGTAAGCATCTAATTGAGGTGCTTGACGAGCTAACGAAAGACCACCAGCCAAAGCTTTGAAAAGACGCTCGCTATGCTCGTCTTCACTAAGACTTTAAGCTCATCCCGAATGCAGGGATACGTTTTACGTGCTCCGCCTCTTTTCCCCATGCCGCAAACGCACATGTCCGTTCTTTCTGGTCTCAATAACTACCTACTCAATATTGTGCCAGTAATGGTGTCGCTTAATTGGTTTATTGGAGCACACCCTTTTTAAAACATTCGCGACGAAACAGCCCTCATTACAGAGTCGCCTTAATTGAGGAAGCAATATTTGGCCGTGTCCGCTATTTGGGTGTAATTGTATCTAATTATACGTGGTATACGGTTCGATTCGCCCATAAGATCGATCTGCTTTTTTCTCAGCTCTTCCTAGGCAATTTCACGATTCTGATGTACACCTAGTGTTAGGCGATTTTAATATGACTATGGAATCCGAATCAGACCAAGCTACACCTGGTGCCTCTTTCCATGACAGCGGTCGCGTTGAGCTTTTCGATTGGATGATTAGCCATGGCTTAATTAGATTTGGTGCCTTAAAATTTCGAATTTGCGCGAATACACGGGTCCAAAATCTAAGAATTGTATTGATTATTGTCTAGCTAGTGTGGATCCTTACGACATATTCATTAGCTCAAGTGGGCATTTAATGGGACACAAGTATGAAACATCCGATCAAGTTCCTATTGAGTTTCTAGCTGCTTCCGTTAAAATGTGTTTATTGACTCACTCTTTTTCTAATGTCTACACTAGCTGCTTCAATGTAGCTCTATTCACGACCAACTTTTAAGCAATCTTGAGCGTCTTGCAGCTTTCCTCGGCCCAAACCATAATTAGGGATGCTTACTGGACAAATATAAACGAAGATACCATATTTATCTCTACAAGGAATATTAACGGCGTAAGGGAGCTTCTCTGCTCAGCAGCGAGAACTCCTTTCGGCGTTTTGTGATTGTGAAAAACTTTTCTCATTCGATCTCGGTGACTATAATCGGCATCAGCGTGACTTGTCTCGCCACGCCTGTTTAAGTTTTCGATGGCAATTCGTGACTGTGATAGTATTTTTAAGTTTGACATGGATATCACGGTTGGCGAGCAATCTTTAAAACATTATTTTCGGTCTCCTATGGCGCCCCGATTGAAGCTTTCAATTTTGTTCGTTGATACGCTTTCGGCTTTATTCAACGATCCAAGCACAATTCTTTCCACTCATCGTAAGCTTTGAGGGGCCATTTTTCAATTTATATGATTACATGGTCGAACGTCAGCACTTTGAGCCACAAAAGCTTAAAAACATTTTTCGACATAGCTTTAGGAAGCTAACGTCGACCACTCCGCTATGATCGACGCGCCGCTTACGGCTAACGATTTTTTTCACGCTTATAGGCACACAGCCCATGGGAGCTCCTCCGGCTCTGATGGACTTCCTGTATTTCAGGCTCAGTGGGCTCAGCTTTTGAAACTCGTATATGCTGCACAATCTCGAAAGGGTCAAATGACTAATTTCAGCGCCGTGTTTTTGCTTTTCAAACATAATCCTTGCTCGGACCCCAAGAACTATTGATCTTTGACATTGCGAGATCGAAACGCCAAGTTCGGGCCCAAGACTATGGCCTATCGCCTCAACAAGATTTTACCTGCTTCATTAGAAGTTTACCAGTTTGTTTTTTCCGGGACGTGACATACGCCATGCTTTACGATACTTTTACAATCTTCAAGATCATTGACGGTAGACTGACTCCCGCGATCCAGCCGGTGCTATTTGCCTTTTCTTTTTCAAAGCGCTCGATAGTGTCAACTGGCACGCACTAGATCATGTTTCACAACATTGTGGATTTGGACTTGATTTTCGATACTGAGTCAAGACGGTTTTTAATGGAACACTCGATCAAGTCATCATTAATTCTACACGCTCGAACTTTTCAGATTGGGAGCCGGAGTAGACAAGATGATCTGCTTTCTCCCGATTTATTCGTGTCTTTATTGAGCCTTCACTTCATTATTTGCGGGCAACAAGTTGAGGTTCTGCCATTTAAATCCGCGACAATTCCATCATATCCTGAGCTTTGCAGATAATGTTACAGGTATTGTCAATAATCTCTCATGCGCGTCTCAGCTTTTGACGCAAGTACAAATCTTATGTACTGTCACTGGTATGCGATTACATATGGATAGGACAGTCATCTTTCCTTCTCGTCTCTGGTCTACCGAAGACACTGGAACTTACGATTGGCTTCGAGCTTTAGGATTCGCGTCTTACAAAATCACGAGCACACTTCTCTTTTGGTCATCGCGGTTGGATCTGCAATCACATTCGCTTTTCAACTTTAGTATCTTCTTGTCCAATATCAAAAAGTGTGTGTTTCTTGGCGATGGCGGGCACGCACTATAAGTGGTAGAGTGCTCCTTTCAAAAACCATGATTTTGTCGATTTCTCGGTACAGTCTCATTTTTGAAAGAAGGTCTACTGCACTTTACTCCGCTTATGCGCGATTTCGTCAATAATACTCACTCAACAGCTATTGGTGATCTTACTACTCGAGGACAACTATCCAGCAAGTGGTTTTCTGTGGATAAAAGCTCAAGAGGGCTCGATTTACCTTAGATTGCATCAACGGTTGAATTACTACAAGTCAACCTCATTTGTCAGCTTATTATCCACCGTCGTCGCATTTTATCAACTCCTCCAAAATGGTTTGCCCCGGCACAAACTGCTATCGATGCTGCTTTTAGTAGTCAAGAATCGGGTTCGAATTTAATTTACGAACTACTTTCTCATCTGGCACAGACTTCTCGCTGGCACGGAATTTCTACTTACTGGAGAGATGATACCGCGGTTTGGAGCTCTAACATTATGGTCAAACTCCACAGCGCGAATCCTGTGTTTATGCGACTCACATGGCCAATTTGGAATAATGTATTCTCTCGTTTCACAAAGGCAATCCGCCCTTTGGCGGTAAAGTTTCTTGCTTCTTTAGCCGATCATGCTATTTCGAATCTTTCAACACTTTGCAGCGTGTATTGGACTCTTCCGGACCAAGACACTATACACAACGCCTTAATCAGCTCTTCTATTAATGCCGGTAGGCTTCTTAGAGCGGTGGCTCAAAAATTCGCCTCGCGCATTGTAGTACCTCAGCACTGTCGAGACATTAGATTTTGTCACTTCCACCTGAGGGTATGCTCAGCCCGCTACACGTATAGACTTTTGATGGGCAAGATATCATCTACGCTTCCAATAGTTTGATCGAGCGAATTCTTATAGCTCAATATCCACCCCCGCTTCCGATGATTTAGCTTTCAGCTTCTGCCGTTCAACTCCGGCCAAACCACTGGTCTTTTGAGCGTCGCCTCCATTTTCCCTCATGGTGACTTCGTTTTTTGGCTTCAGCACCATGGGCTTTGGTTCCGGTACAAGTACCGCTGGCATACTAACATTGTACATTGTGTTCATGAATGCAAAACAACTGAGACTCTTCTCCATCTATTACAGGACTGTCACATGGCACAACATTCATGACGCCTCTTTCTTCCACCATTTTCAAGAATTTTCGGCACTACAATCAAGTGGCCACAAGTTTTGTTCCTCGACCAATTGGTAGAACATCAAGCTACTTTTGGTATACTCACGCAGCTTCGCCTGTCTAAAGTTGTTCTCTGTCTCATTTTGCTCACACTATGGCTTAATCGCAACAAAACAATATTGAACGCACCGCCTCTTCACGTTGAAGGAACACTTCGCCAATGTTTGGCGATAATTCATCATCACTATCAACGGAGATATCAAGTATTGACCCACCCGGCCACACCGGACTCGAGTCACAACTTAAAGCATTCAGTGATGAATGGTAACAAAACTTCGGTCAAGATCTATATTCGCTATTTGACGAATGACTTCCCGTTACCCATGATCTCAACTTTTACTGATACACACCCACGTCTTCCCGCGCTGTGTCTATCATTCAACGTTTTTAACTCTATCACCGTTTGCACCTCAACATGGTTTTTATGAGTCGCTGGTATCGCCTTTCATTTATCTACTCTTTCGGCTCAAGTCTACAAGACTTCGAAATTTTTCTGTCCAACGTCTGGATTTAGTATTCGCATAGATAATAATTTTAGAGCATAATGACACGTATCCTACCAAGCATGTAAATGCAGTACATGCATGTTTGCTGCCACCTGCTCGCACACCTCAAGTCCGCACCTTAAAACAATTACGTCCAACACATTTGACTAATTTGGTCCTACCATCATATAAATGTCTCAAACGGCACCGTTGACGCTACAAGTGCTTGCGACACAATCAAATAATCAACAGACGTTGAGCAACACATTCTCAGATCATGCCGCAACAAGTAACTGCGCATACTGCAATCAAAACACTTTCATCGGACTTCTCCATATGGACGTTTTTCACCATGTTCTGTTTCCGTACGCCCGCAAGTATGTTTACTGTCAATCTGGGCATCATCCTGCACACATTGTCAACGGTTTCTATGATCTACAGCGGTTACATCCGTTATTCTTATCGCCCTTTGCAACTTTGCTATCGGTAAAATTCATGTCTCTCCAGGCTATTTTTTAGTAATTCAACAAAAGTAATGTAATCAGATCCACTCATGACAGTGAGCTTTTCAATCTTGCTTCTAGTGGAATAGTCTACGCTACGACTTGCATTGCGCTTGCCAACCTTAGCCATATGTGGTCGTGCAGTCAAATCGCAGACGAAGCGTTGCTTAGCAGACTTTGACTTTCCCGCACTTTCGGTGGTAAGGAAGCTTTGATGCGCGATCGCACGTGCGTGAAAAAGTACACTGCACCAAGGCCAAAGTATAAAGCGGCCACAATAATGGACGCCAAGAATTCATAGTTTGACGTCCCGCTGTAGATGATAGAGACCATACCGACAACACACAATAGCATTGCGAGCAGCGCGCCAACGATGCCAAAAGGACTACGGTAGGGGCGCATTCGATCAGGTTCTTTGATGCGTAATCGAATAAACGAGATCAATTGCATCGTGTACGAAGCCAGGGCACCAATCAAGGAAAGATTGATCAGCACGGAACCAAGTCGCTCGTCTCCAATGATAAAGTGCAGCACAATCACGACCGTGAAGCCAATCGTGCTCCCTGCGATCAAAGCGACGTACATTGTGCCACGAGTCGAGTGGATTTTGGTCAAAATCTGGGGCAAGTAGCCATCCCGAGCTATGGCGTACAAGAGTTGTCCCATGCAAAAGACAAACGAGTGGAAACTTGCAATGAGGCCCAAGAGAAGCAGCCACGAAAACGCTGAAGTTGTGCTATTGTCTCCAAACACACTCTTGTATCCTGTCAAAAGCGGAGACGAAGAGTTGTAAATTGCTTTGGCACCAGGGGAGATCATGGAATTAAACGTGACGGTACAAAAAGCCAGGAGTACCAGCGTCAAGATGGATGTCACGAGTCCAATGGGCATGTTATGGTCGGGATCGACCGTCACTTCAATAGCCAAGGGCAGTTCTTCGATACCCAAGTAGAACCAGAGTGCGAAGGAATACCCTCTAATTGCACCATCCCACCCATTTGGAAACTTCCAGTCGACGTTCGAGACCCACTCTGTATACGATACTTTGGTAGCTGCCCCGACATAAAAAACGAGCAAGATGAGGACGGAGACCGCGGTCGTAAGAGCCTGCACGTGAAAGGTCATTGCAATGCCTTTGATATTGAGCAACACAAAAACGACGTAGAAGATCAACCACCAGATAGGACCGTAGTTGGCGCTGAGATCCAAGAGCTGGTTCACGTACGCGCTAATGCCCGTAACTACCACCGCACAAGTGATAATGACCTTGAGGCTCTCGGCTTGACCAGCGAAGAAGGCGGCGCGTGGACCAATAGCATGCAGTGCAAAGACATAAGGACCACCGCCTGACGGTACCATTGTGGACAATTCGGCGATTGAGAAGGCCAACAACACATAGAGCACGGTAACGAATGCGAGAAGAAGAAGCAGACCGTTGAAACCAGCCACAAGGCCGGTTTGCCAGCCAAAGAAATTGCCACTCACGACAGCTCCAACGCCCAGCGCCCAGAGATGCGGCGCCTTGGCGTAGCGATGGCTTTCTACAAGATCGACCATGCTGTCGGACATTGCGGTAAAGCAGAGAGGCGATAGCTTGAAAGTGGCCTAGTCGTTTCGCGTTTTAAGAAATATTATGGCATTGAATGGATAGTAGCTTCTGTCTTGAAATCATTTTAAACCTGCCTCGAACGCGCTCTACTTTGCTACACGTCTACAACAGGAAGAGGACAGCAAAAACGACTTAGACTTTCTACTACTCTATACCAATCACCTAAATGATTACAATAGTTTCACTGATTCGATGTACACTCTATTTGTGAACGATAACAGTATTCTATTTGATAGTATTGCTGCATTCCCTCCTACCACTGTACTTAAGCTCAGACTCTATTTCTCCTTCATCTTTATAAAATGTTATGTGAAAGATTTAGTTCGTTTTAGTGTCGTCACAACCGGCACAATTGCCATAGAAAGTATTATCGATACTATGAAGGCGGATGTCGTTGAGATACTCGAAAAAAACTATCATTGTTCTGCCTTCTGCATCACGTTTGCTGCAAACGCATTCCATTATTATCAAAAAAGATCGTTCTTACGCTCTAACGCTGGTTCCATTTCTTTTTTTGATACTGTAATTGCTTCCGCCATTAGCCGTCGCTGTGCCAGTTGGATGCGGCTTGGAAGAAGTGCCGACCTGAGTCAGGCTCATCTCTTGTTTGTTTTGATCTTTTAAAGCACGCATTTTCATCTGTACGCGTCGAATTGCGTATCGCAATTCTGCTGTGCTTACCCACTGGAGCAATCTCCGCTTTCTCATAGAGCAACCGCACATGTCTTTCGTGTGCCGCAAACAAGCCAAACGATTCGGATTGCATGAGCAAATGACGCCCGAGAAAAATACATTGTGCTTGCAACGAAAACATTGCCGTACATCGTCAACCTTCATCGATTGCTCATCCAACATGACATCACCACTAAATTCGTCGACATTTTCCAATCCATCAGTCAAGAACGACTTTTTGTAGTCTCGTTCCTCGTGAAACAATCGCCGCAACTCTTTCAGGAGGATCTCACAATCTGTAACAGAGTACTCGGCTAAATTTTGCGTCGATCCGAAGTGAAACACAAATCGGTCGTGTGAAAAGATGGAAAGGCGTCCATACTTTCGGTACATTTCAACACACTCTCGTCCATAATCAATCCAATTCGGCAAAGCAAAATTCACTGCCTCGTTGCAATTAAAGCCTTCGCTAAACCCACTGTGATACGCCTTTGGAAAAGTCACAATGATTTCACCGGGTTGCTGGACGATAGTGTACACCTTTACACCTCGATCGTTTAATACGGACGGTGGTACCATAGTCGTCAAGTGGAGAAGTAGATCCGGATTCGCTTGAAAACGCTCGGGTAATTGCGCTCTCATTACGGCTTCAAACTTGTCGGCATCCGAGGAAGGAATTCCGTACCACCGCTTGCTAGCTCCCAAATGTTGGTAGTTAATACTAGACATAAAATTGTCTTCAACATGCCAGCAGAATGAAGCAAACAGCATGCCACAATACAACCACGGCACGTTAATACCATTGATTGCGGCACCCAAGTGTCGAAGCAATGAACCATACGCGTCCGGGAGATTGTTCAAATTCCATCCTGTATTTCTGTAATATTCACGGTTGTTGAAATCGACCGTTTCCTTTCCTACGTATCAAACAACAAAAGTCAACCAAAAGCCCACAACAGCAACTACACAATCAACTGCTTGCAGCACACTCGTTATACCTTTCGCTTGAGTTGCAAATCGCTTCGTCGAGCGCAAAAAGCCACTCCCAACCCGCGCAATATCAAGATCATTGGCATACTCAACCTACACAATCCATCATCTTCATCAACACTAAATTATCCACTAGTAGATTAAACATCCGTTTGACCTCGACTTTTGGCTGCCCAGTCTGGATCACTTGCCAATACTCGTTTTCAATCTCAGATGACGTCATTGTCTCGGGGTCCAATCCTCTCGATCTAAACCAATTCGTTCGAAACGTCATGGCATTTGCGCGAAAGGTTTGAAATGTGTGCGTCCTCCCGTCTTTGTAAGCGTGCCCTTCCTACAAAAGCACGACCCATCAATCCTCATTTCACACTTCTAACGCTTTTCTTGTATTGACCTGCAATTTGTGTATTTTTTGCTTCCTCGTGCCAAAATGCAGGCGTTCATCCTCAAAATTAATAGCAAACGGAGGGTTCCATCCACGCGGTGGTACGATCTTGCAGATCCCAGTACGAGACGCTTCGCGTTCAATACTATCAAATTAATTTTTTGAAAAAAGTCAGTTCCAACTATGTGGTCCACACACAAAGCAATTTCCAACAACGTACCTTGCAATGTACTTAATTGGGTCGGCAAATTGCTCTATCGTGGGATAGAACACGGCACCTTGCGGCAATGGCACCATTTGGACCATTTTCGTCTCCACGACCGACTTTGCCAGTGCCAACTTGAGCATTTTCCGACTCTCGCGGGAATGCGAGTCCATATCAGAGTATGGAGTGACCCGCCTTTTTTTGTAACGCCCGCTGCGGCGAGATGTACCGTTGGGACTGGTACTGCTGGCGTCGCGACGACGTTGACTCTCGGCATGTCGTTGCATCAGCGCGTCGGGAGAAGAGACCGAGTCACGACCATCGATTAAGGTCGAAGGTGACGCCGGGCGCACGTGAACGTGCATTGAGTGGGCGTAGATGGCGTGATTTGTCATCGGTGCGCAAAAAGACGGCAAAATCAACCTTAGACTTGTGTTATTGGTAGACTGTGACAAATTGTGCCGAGTTCGAAATGTTAAGAGGCTGACAATAACTTTGAGAAGGAACCAAGTTTAGGGGTAATCAATTTGTCCAATTGAAACGAGAGGGCAACCCCGCTATATACCGTACCCAATCATACTCTAGATATCCTTGTTCTTAATGTAGCGATGAAAATTTGGTCACGACGACGACAAAAGCATGCGACTGGCCACTAAATTGCCACAACACAAGCACAGGAATGGGCTTGTTGTGTGGCAATCTAGCGGCCAGCAACGTGCAAATAAGAGGCTCAAATCTGGTGCTGAGATGATGCTCTAGATACGGCAACAATTTGCCAGCCGTCCTCACGCATTACTTTTCATTAGTGTAAGCGAACAAATGCTAGATTTGAAGCCGAATAATATCGTGCCAAACGAAAAGTTCCGAGAAGTATCTTGATAGATGTCGTAGTGGGCATCTAGAAGCTAGCCGGCCAAGGTGAATCTTAAAGTCAATCAAGACAACCGTAGGCTTTAAAGTGCAATTCCTTCCCACATGCTCCTTTCCTACAGCATGCGACTTCTTAGTCTCTTGGGTCAAACATGGTTCTATCAAGTCAAGTGCACGAAGGGTTTGAGAGCTAGCGATTCAAATTGAAAAATAATGACATTTGGACGCTTGCGATTGCACTTTGTGATCGTAAAGAGTGTCACTTATTACACGTCAATTGTCTTAATGGGGGCTTACTACTGTAGATGTCAATGTTTGGCGATTAATTGACTGCGATACTGCGCGCCGTGACATCGTTGTCTGGTTGCTCGTTTGTTTGAAGTGCAGTGCACTGCACACCTGATCAGAAAGCATTTTTGCCGTTTTCGGACGAGACCTGAACTAATGTATGTGACGCCTGACCTGTGAAAGAGTGTGATGCAATCATAAGTAGCGTGCGGCTGCGTCTGGTCGCACAATAGGATTGACTCCATGGACAAAAAATACCGTGTTTTCAAATAAATACATGCTCTATATGGAATTGCAGACGACAAACTTGACAGAATTGGCAATCTGTCGAACAGAGTGACTTGGATGCTACCTTTTTCAAAGGTATATGAAGCCCAGTATGGGCAATTTTTATGAACTCAAGATTAGTGGTAAAGACTGCGTGCAAGCAGATTGTGTACTGACTGCATACGTGGAGGCTACTGGGTGTTGTGTGTATCCAAGTGGCAGTGATTCGGGCATTGCTTACTTCTATGACTCGAAGTTGCATGGTCTGTCGAGTAAATTTGAGGATCGAAATGATCTCATGTACCCACCGCGATCAGCACGGCCTGCCGTACAAGCACGTGTATGGTGCAGTCCTTTTCTTTTTAACAAAAGGAGAGGCTCGTGGAATCTGGCGCAACATTGCAAACAAGATATTTTTCACGAAATCAAAGCGATGCTTAAACTACAAGACACTAGGCCACAACAAACAGCGCTGAAGATGTAATGCATTGAGTAGTGTTCTAAAACGGTTGATCAAATTGGGAGATCCTTTTTAAAATTTAAAGTCTTCATTTTCCTTTTACTCAATTTTGCATTTTAGCCGTAATGTCCTTACGTCTAGCCAAGAATTTATCAAAGCCTTTGATGTCGTAAAACGTTCGTCCAGCGTACGTTGGTCGTCCATCTATGCTATCTTTGTCTCTAGTAAGCTCTAACGTCGAGAATATCCACTCGAGCTCATCATCCGCCATCTGAGTCTTTGTCCACCAGAGCGTCAATCCGTAATTGTCAGGCCCAAGCAGCGGACGCAATGCAGACCACGAAGTGCGCACACTTGTCGCACGAACAGGGAACGTCACAGCAAGACTTTGACCGTACGGCTGAAGCATACGCAACATATCGTTCACCATTCCCGGGAGATACTCTCGATTCATTTCTTCTTCGGTACTGTTCGCTGTCGTCCATCCGATTGAAAGCACGAGTTTATGCCGATGTTTCCCACCATCACACTCACTAAAATCATGCACCTGTTGCAAAAACAATTCAGCATCAAAAGCGATATCGTTTGAATTTGCAGGACCTGGCAAGATATCGGCATTGATAAAAATGCCCTTTGCAAATGGAAAGTGCGTCGAAAATTCCGTCAACAATTTCAATGACGCCTCGAACGCGCGACGACTTTTAAAGTCACATTTTACAATCAAGGGCGTTTTGCAAGTTAGTACGAAGCTCTGATACGTTGCCGCGAGATCCAACATGGCAGTTAAAAAGCGTGCAAAGGTTAAATCGCCGTCAATGGCCGGTGGGTGCCCCATGACGGGCTTTTGCTGGGCTTCGCTCCAAATTATGTCGGCTTCAATGGCATTGACATAATCGGGTGTCGCAAATTGATGGTTCTTCGCCTCTTGAATCTGATGGACCACGTCGGTTAACAACGCGTTCGAGTTGAGCCCATGGGCCCAGCGGTACTCGATAGGTATCATCGCCTCTTTTTGTGCATAACGATAATAAAATCTTTTTTCCAATCGTCCTGAAAAAAAAAACATCATATGTTGGCCACACCACATGGGGGAGCAACATATGAAATTTTTTATATACCGGATAAAAAAGGATCTTGTTAAGGGGTACCACGACTTTCGCCTGCTTATGACAATAATCTTACGAGCAGACCCTAGCGCCTTATAATAGCTGCGCGAGTCGAAACAACCTCCATAATTATAAAAAATAGATCAATCGTTAAGCCACCTTAACAAAAATGCAAATGATCGAATCATAAAAACATTTCAGTTAACGAACGACACCGCCTGCATTTATAGTTATTAAATCTGAAATCCTCACCCCGTCATGAAATAAATAAGAGTTGACAAGGAATTATTATTAATGTTCCGGATTGAGGATTTGATCTCTGTCAGCTACTTAGCTATGGGACCGGCAACCGGTACATGAGATGCTCCTAATATTTATACGTTAATCGGTATATATACCGATCGAAAGACCGTCGGGCGCAATTTTCTAACTCCTTTTAACGGAGTTATCATTGGTGTTTTTGCACACGACTTTTATTGTGATAACTTAGTTCACTTGTCGATCGAGGCATGTCAATAATGACATTTAATTTTTGCCGTGGGCATCCATATTTGATGACGCCAGCATTTTATTATTTCGACACCCTTAGCAACTATACGCCTTCATTCATTCTACATTCTCATTCCAGGCTCAAGCCAAGATTATGTTCATTACACTTGTTGCAGCGTGTTTTGAACCAATAGGATCCATTGCGTGGCATACTTTGTATTTAGGATAGAAAAACAATTGGTCACTACATAAGCATATTTCTAAGTAGACGTAATTGGCGTGAGCACAAGATATGTAAAAAAAAGTCAACGCGTGCGACATTTTTCAAAAATGTATCAAGGAGAAGGATCGGTTACGCGGAGTGGATAGCTAACTACTGGACGATGCTCGTATTAATAGCACTCGCTGCATACCGCTTGTGGCGTGTCAAAAAAATTAGAAATAAAAGTATGGGAGAGACACATTGTGCGTGAACTGGTACGTGGACCAATGAGCAATGCTCGTAAGAATACGCCCTTACTCCACGTCTATAAACTTTAATGCAAATAAGTGTCGCTGACAAAGGATGGAGTATAGTAGCACAGAAGTGCCACTACGCCACTCTAGCTCGTCGCATCAAAAGAGCTACGACGAAAAAAGTTGACATCAGATCAACCCAATTCCAGCTTTACGAACTACCACTCCAAACAATTAATTTGGTAAAAAGTTATACCCAACATTGCTGAACAATTTCAACGAATAACAATCAACTTCAGGATATTTTGTGGATGGTTAGGAAATATCTAGCAATTAAAGGTCATATTCAAGAATATTCTGCACTCAATGTAGTAACGACACGTATGGTAAGGGGTAGATAATAAAGTCCTAAAGTGCTCGGTAAAGCCAATAAGATGGCTTATCCTAGCAACGTTTTGTGCTCATTGAACGAGAAAGTATGGCTAAGCAGTATAATGTTGTAAATAAAGCCTTGATAAAGCGCTGTCACTTTACCATACTCATTTCCAAGATTATCCGCGAAAACAAGCATAGCGTTTACTCTTGTAAGCCAGCAACAGGTGAACATTCCGCATTATGTGCATAATCCTTAATCAATCCGTAAGAAGCTCACCTTCTGGCAAGTGAAACATTCCAAGCCTACGACGAATAGATAGGGCTTTATATTGTCAAGGATTAGAGTTTAAAGCCTAAAAACTCGATATTGTTGAAAGCTGGTCAATAAAATGATGTGAATTGGCATTTAAATTTTTTTGCAGATGTGTATGGAGTTGTGAATATTCGATCGTACGAGAATCACGCCTTGAAATGCAGTAGGGAGCGGTACAAAATTACTAAGGATGTGTGCTTTGAGCAGCTGTCGTGAAGGAAGATAATTTTCCAAAGCAGCTCGTACACCTTGCAATGAGACGCAAGTTGGTCGATCTGGCCATGACGGTCATCAATTTCTTGGCCAAATAAGGCCATATTTTTCCGAAGTGTCTCCGCCGAGGCCGATACCGAGTGCAAGTACAAGTACACTCGGCCGCGAAAGAGCTTTTGCTCTTTATCGTAAGATGGAAACGTCAGAGCTCTTCACCAACTCTACTTTACTGTCAAAGTGAGCTGCATATCTGTGTAAAGCGCGCTGTAGACGTGAAAGCGCATCGTGAGCTCTATCTGGAAAAGACGAGCCCATCCCACTTCTCAGAGCGCTTAGGGTACATTGGCCAGGTACTGTAAATTTGGAAGGTCCTTTACGTCTTTGGACCCGGTATCCACGGAGTAAAAGACTCCTCACAAAGCTGCGACTAGTTCGCCAAATTTAAACAGCCTAGATCAAGACGCGATGACTCGCGCGCATCCGTCCTTATCGAGTTGAAATAACGCGCATTTGATGACATATTTTGAAGCACAATTGACGCTCACTAGCTTTATCTCGTCAAACAATGTCAGGACTGAAGCGTGCTGGAGGCTTCTCTCAATGATATTAAGGGCATTAAGGGGCTAGAGAAGCCAGCACAACTCAATCTCTTTTCTCAATAGATCGTATAACGAATGTAGAAGACTCGCATAACCAACACTGTACAAGTGCAATCAATTGACTAGGCTCTCCTAGCACTTTTGGGAACGCGGACAGGCCCTTTCACTTTCTCGAAGTCTGCTCGAGTTTTATGGCTGCTTCTAAAGCAACTGAGAATCTAAACTTCCGCTGTCATTAAGAATCTATTGTCGATGTCATTAAACAAATTATGGCTTCGGAGACTTGATATTAGCGGGACTCCTGTGCCGACTAGTTTCCTTCAAAGCGGCTACGAACAAAGATATCGTCCAAATTTGTCTCAACAAGAGCCATTTTGGTCGAAGGAAGTGTGTGACTAGACGGCTAGAGTTCGCGAGGGCGATGAAAAGCACTTGCGGAGTCCCATTGCGCTAGGTGTACGAACCATGGTGAGAAGTTAATGCCATTTCTTCAACCGGGTCTTTTTTGCAAAATCTGTGCACGGAACAGAAAATGTTGTTGAGGAACACGTCTATCTTTAGAATTAGCCTTTGTGTAGGTGACGCTTAGCAATTCAGCTAATCATAAGCATGCATTGGACGTCAATATTCGATCGGCTTTAACAGCAAAATACTTTTTAGAAGTGCGGTAATTTCGATTCGACACCATGCCGATTTTTGACTTTCTGGCGGAAAGGCCTCAATGGGCTCACAAACCTGACATGGCAATGAGCGTTGCCTCAGAACACAGTACTTTGTGATTGAAACGATGACAATGGGTCTGAGGACATAACTTATTCGATACCATGTTTTGCATTAGCCAGGGTAGATACTGCGCATGCTTCCTATGAAGACGATCCAAGATAATATCATTCAAAATTTGAGATTAAAATAGCTCAATTTTTTTTGACTCTTCACCGTTTGTGTCTTCTATACCTCAGACATCAATTTCAATTTGAGCGCGAATGCCGTGGTCGACCGCTGCCAATAATTTATGCGAATAAGGTTCCTATGTCAACTACAGCGTACTAGGAGATCGATAATGTGCATCATCTCGAATCTGATCTTGCGACCCTACGTTACCCGCTTAAAAAATTTCGCTCTCCGCACCTGGTTGTCTATTTGCAAAATGACATTCAGGTCGCTCGTGAAAAGTCAATGTTGCCAGCTGGAAGATGTTTAGGGTATATTGAAGTCATCACGTCTAACATCGGGAAACTTTAGTATATCCTAGGCTTGTGACTGTCCATCATTTCGTCCAAAGGAGACGTACGTACAACAGAGTGAATTACATGATACGCAAAGCTCTGTTGCGTCAAATCAGGCGGATGGCGCCTATAGCATTTACGGTCCGTCCCAGAACCTTACAGAATCCGTTTTTTTCGCGCAGGTATAGATTTGACTACAAGTGGTACCAGGTCTGACGGAGTCTTATCACAGTTCTCGGCTTTAAGGCGTTAATTCAAAAGACACAATAGATGCTTTGAAGTAGTTAGCATTAAGGTGTTTTTCTAAAGCGTTATCGCAATTATGACGAGGACTAAATCCCTTTTTTATAGTCAGTATATTATTGGTATTGATACTGTAAAGATGCATCATTGTCCCAATCTTCGTTCGACAGTATAAGTCTGACTCTAAGTGCGTGAGTGCCAGTTATATTTGCTACCCCGCTTAGCCAAATTATATAGTCAGCAGAATCCTGCAACGACTTTTGCGTCGGAACCAATGGATACCCACGCTACGCGCGGGCGGGCTTCAACCACCCATGCCCTTCCACGTTCATTTCGCGACCACGCGTACCCACCCATTCCACGACCACCTGGCTGTACCCACACATACCCAGCCGCCAGCACGCAAATAAGTATTACTGAATGTACCGTTTATGTATTAATTGTCACGACAAATGTCGCGATTTAAGCGCAAGAACAGCAGGTCATTGACGACACGCGGCTTGAGCCTGTTGCGCTTCTTGATGAGCGTGTTGCCCGCATCTGAGAAGTTGTTTTCGGACATGGCGCTGGAAGCTGGAACGCACAGGATGGAGCGCGCGACGTACGCCATGATGGGAAATCACGTGACCCTGAACCGCTTCCACCAGACCAGTACCTGGAACTCGCCGTCCACTTCGGAAGTACTTCGGTGACCTTGTGCTGCCAATACTGCGCGTACTTGATATTGATGCGACTGTCGTACTAGCTGGCGTCGCTGAGGGACTCGAGATTGTCGTCGGATCCGTCATCGTCCATGTCGTACATCGAATGGCCGTGCACATACGCCGTACCCACCCATGCCCACGCCACCCTGTCACTGCCCAACCACACCCATCCACCAACTGGACCCGCTTACCCATGCCCACCCAAAACCCATGGGTATGGTAATTCATGGGTGGGTATGGGTATGGGTACTCAGTGCAGGACTCTGATAGCCAGTCAAACACCTTCTCTTACTTTACATTTAAACCAATGATGCTATTAAAATATTCTGATTCGAGAATTTAACCACTCCGAGCCCCTCTACGTGTTCGTACTAAATATTGTGAACACAACACCTTTAATGTGCAAGAGCTCACTTCTCGTTCTGTACGACCGTTCGAGTGATGTCTGCCAACGTGACGCTTTCCACTCAATTAGTCTGTTTCCGTATAATATCGGGACTCGTACTGCTTGCCTTTATTGCGCCTTTTGCAGAGGAGACTCTTACATCCAGGGCTATTGATGTTAAAGCTCTCGACCTATTGATGCCGTCATCAACAAAACAAGTCCGGTATCTCCGCGAGGAGGGAATAATAGGTCTTTCAGCTGGAGTGCAGGAAAAGCTTACCAAATTAAGCATTGTGAAAATGCTCACAAGATCAAATACATGGAAGAAGCTTACACGATCGAAACTTTGGAAAACCTCTACAAAAGTGCTTTCATCGCTCAAGAAAAGAGTGGCAAAGTTGTATGTCGTGAACATGATTGCACATACATCGTTAGTGAAAACGTGTGCACCAAGTCTCTACATACGACTCGCTGTCAATAAGCAGGCCGCTGTCGACGATCTCTTCACGCGCTACAAAGTCGGTGAAGTGGTTTCAAAGCCATTTGAAAGTGCATCGTTCGAGAAATGGTTTTATGTCGTTGACAAGTCCTTTGACGAGAATGAAAATGCTGGTGCGGTCATGATAACAACACTTGCAAGGCACTTTAATGACGACGGGAAATTGAGCAACCTCCTCACGGAAGCTTACGAATCACCAGTGACTTATGATGTTGCCAATTTCTTATTGCATTCTTTCATTGATGTATTGCGTAAGAATCGCCAGGTGACGAAAAAAAATCTCTACACCCTTCTTCACCTCGATGCCAAAGATGCGAATTTTCTGAAAACACAATCGCTGCGAACGTGGCTTCTTCTTTGCGAGCTGTCTGGAATGGATACAATTCGGCGACATAAGTTCATACTGCAAAAGTTGCTAAACAACTACAAAAGTGGCACAGTGGACGAGATGCTAGCAGTGGCAATTGCAGAAGGCGGTAAAACCGCTGCAGTGGCGAGAATGCTTCGGCTCACAAGCCGAACGATGTGGGAATTTAAGGTTGTAGAGGCAAACAAGGTCTCGATGGATGCCAAGGCTGACAATTTGTTGGCAGGGGACTATTCGATGAATTTGCCTGATCTACGATCGTCAATAGCACGTATGTATTTTGATCCAACCGGCGATACCGATTTTACCAAAGCGCTGCTCGAGAATGTAGACGAAACGGTTTTAGCAAAAGCAGTCATACCACTCACGATTGACGACGGCTTGAACGATACCCTTAATAATGTGGCCGAGCACTTGTCGCTCTATTGGACTGGTCGTGGACTTAGCGCAGACGGGTTGTTCAACAAGCTTAAACTGAATGCAGATGCCGATCATCTCTTCGAGAACCCAATGCTGACGCTTTGGATGTCGTACGTAAATTTCCGGGATGAAAAGGGGGCAGCCAAGACCATGTACAAAGTAGTGAAGGATTTTTATGGCGACGATCGTAAATTGAAAAAGATGGTTGCCCAAGCCGAAAAGAGTAGCAGCAAGACAGCGAGAGAATTCGCGGGAATCGTCAAACCTCAACTGTAAAAAGTTTAGATAGCAGATGCATATGACGAGGCAGCTTTAAAATCCAGCGTCGGCTTGTTAAGTGCCTGAGGGTCAAAGGCTGCCACCAATCCATGTGTCACCTTTCCAATTCTGGTATACTTCGAATTGGCAACAAGAGATTGAGAATCGTTGCTGCTTGTGGCCTTTTTAATATGAAATCCGGAGGAGGATCGTCACTTGGAATTGTGTAGCAACAAGGTGGCGAAGTTGAGCAATAAAAATTCCTACATAGAGTTTGTATATATATTAACGGGCTCTTGATTTTATAGCGTTTGCAGCCACACCTACCGAAGAAAAGGTGTTCTATAAACTAATAGATGGACTTTATTCTAAGCTCCATCGGTGCAAGCTTTAAAGGCTAAGACACGAGAGTTAGGCAGCCATGATATGCAGTATGTAGTCATCGTTGTAATAATAGGTCCATTGCTTAATCAAGACCAGAATATAATATTTTACTTTGATAACGCAACCCTTTGATTAATAATTTACCGTCATTAAGCTGGGGAACTTGCTAGTAGTATAAGGCCTGCACAGGTTTTATAACTAGTCCCTGGACGTGACGACGAAAAAGAGATGCACCAGCGGATGACGGATAGTATGATGTATATGGGCAAGAAAATTACATACCACAGGCAACCGGCTGAAAGTTACACTTCTGCACTTTTGGCTACAATGTGAGACAGTACTAGAGCAAAAAGGTCCCTCGGCACGGTGCTTCAACATGTATTAAGTTTGACAAAATCTATACGGAACTGGATTGGTTGCCTTGCTCAAAGGTAGCTAGACATTTTAGCCAATCCTTAAGCGTGGTTCTGACGGTTGGGACTTCATATAACGCTTCGACTCATATCGAGAACCAGTCAATAATTTGGCAGTTGGTAAGGCCCATCCGAAGATCCATAGCTGAACTAGACAATCACAATGCAAAGCCAATGGCAGCCTAGTTGTAGCACCAATAGCAGCGAAATGGAGCAATTGGAGTCTTTGCCGCGCAAAGAGCGCAAGCCCGTGTGCAAGTGGACCGAAAAAGAGGATCTGCTTATGGTCAAGCTCGTGCAGAAGTATGGTACGCGTCATTGGACAATCATTGGCACTAAATTACCGGGACGTAACGGCAAGCAATGCCGCGAAAGGTAAAGCTGTGATTTTTTTAATCACTTAGAGTCGATACTGACTGGAGCTAGACAGATGGCACAATCAGCTTGACCCCGCAATCCGTAAGGAGCCATGGACTCCCGATGAAGAGCGCATTCTCAAGGAGCTACATGACACATACGGCAACAAGTGGGCCGACATTGCGAAAATGCTGCCCGGGAGGACCGACAATGCGATCAAGAATCATTGGAACTCTAGTAAGAGACGGCTCAAGCGAGGCAACAGTCCGTCCATTGTAGCGAATCGCAAACGCTTGGACAATCCCACTTTGTTTTGTGAAGAAATTCCTGAGGTGTCACCACGAGTGCCGATCGGTGTCAATGGCGTCTACCCACCCAACATCCTGTTCTCGGACAAGACCGATTTTGCCACGTTAGGTCCGACCAATTTGCAATCACCACTTGCTATGAGTACAACTCACCAGCAACATGCATTGTGCTGGACCCCAACCGACATGACATATGACCATTTAAATGCAATATGGGGAATTTCTTCGATGCCCACTTGGCTGTCGCCTCATTTCAGCAACCCTTTGCTCACAGCCACAACGATTGAGCCAAGGAGAACAAAGCTCGCGTCTGATCGAGCTCCCGTCATTACTGGCAAACGTCTCATCCGTGACTTGACCGATAAACAGTCGCCGGCCAAGTCAAAGACCAAGAAGTTAAAGAAAGATGACCCGTCGTTAGAGATTCTAGCGAACGCGGCGCTGCTGCAATCAATAGGGCACACTTTGTAGCTATTCCGCACCTTTTTTTATATCAGTATCAAGTAGTAAATTAAGCAATTCAGTGGTTTTGAGTCATTAAAGATTGGCACGCTAAGCACGCAAGCTTCCACTCGTCGGACACACGCGTCGTTAGTACGAGCCCAACCAAGAAACATGCATCACCAATTCGTCAAGCGAACTGTCAACAACATGAGCGCAGTCGGCTACCGCAGCATTTCGTCGTCGGCCAAGCGCATGTCTGCCGAGGGTGAGCACCACCAACATCTAGTGTTTGAGGGCGACTTTTCCAAAAGCGTTGTGCTGGGTCTCACCCTTCTCGTGACGGTCGGCGGCATGTCTGTCCCAATTGCGTTGTACCGCTACCAAAACTGGAAACATGGCTTTCCGCAGCAGGAAGCATGAAGCTGAAGCAAGAGCCGTGCATTCTACGCAAGGAAGGGACTGAGAGGCCTCGCATATTGCTCGTTGAATAAAAATACTCTTTTTCGATTCTTCTTTTTAATCTATACTATTGAAAATTTTACTACATTTATGATAGGCAGCATTGTTGCCATCAAGTTGCTGCATAAAGTTCATCTTCTCAACGTAGTTTGTCTTTGTGGTCTTGTCCTTAGGCTTCCGACTAGGAAAGCACCCTTCTTGCAAGTGTGATGCAGCGTACTAGAAGACGAAAGCTTGCATGGTTCATCAATAATGCGTCCAGCGACGGCGTCCTCCTTTGTCGATACCAACCAATCCATCACCATGCATCTCGTCGTCCCTGTCGACGCGAAAATTTGCTTGCTGAAATCAGCAATAAACGCGACTTGCATGTTGTTGAAATCGCGTGGCATTTTGAGTGGGAGGGGCATACGAACCCAAGTCGAATAGAAAAAAAGAACAGAATGAGCCACTTGCCATCCTCGCCAATTGCCACTTGCATTGTCTTAGACCTCGTTAAAGAACTCTCCATCAGCTTCTTGCATACTCCACAAGTCTCGAAGTGCGTCCGCCGTGGGACTGGAGATACACCATTTATCTGCTGCTACATGCATTTGACGGCTACAATTGTGTAGAGTAGCCATATACTCTGCGACACCCTCTAGCTTCAAATGCGTCAGCTGCTGCAGCAAAGCAAGCAACCTCTCCCCTACAGCCGCTCCTCCTTTCGAGCCATGGGCATACACGATAAAGCCAGACGGCAATAATTCGAGGATCATGTCCACTCGAGCCACTTCAACTCGTGACAGCTGGAGCTGGTACTGCTCATGCCTTGTCAAACCATTCCACGCTATAACGATCGCCACGATACGAAACAATGCATGTCGTTTGACACGATGCGCGTAAGTAAACGAGTCGAGGGCCGAGAATTCACGACTAAATGCATCAAGTACGTCTAACAGTGAAGAAACGCTTTCATTCGGTCGTGTGGCTTGAGCAATAATTGCCCCAATTTCGGCAATCAGTGGTGTCAAAGACCTTCGCACAAGGACATCAGTCGTCCATTCTTGATACTCATGTTGTATTAGCCATTGAAAAATCACAGACATCTCACGTTTAAGGATAGAAACGACGTTTGCCTTGGTAAGACTGACAAAGAAGACGCCAGTTTGCCACCAATTCCACAAGGAAGGATTTGACATTCTTGGCGTTAAAAAGGTGTCAGGAAAGCCACGCTCAGAGTACGAAATCTCTGACAAGACACGTGTCGCAAATTGCTCAACGAAAACGACATCGTGTGGTCCGAACGACATTTCGTTGAGAACCTGGTTGAAGACTAAATCTGTGGTTAATGTCCTTGTATTTCCAGAGAGTTGAGGGTGGCTTTTTAGAAGGTCGTGTAACATTGCTGTCCAATGGTCAAAGAGTAGACTCGTGCGTGGATTTAAAGTATCACAAGACCAAGAAAGCTTGACCACGTAAAAGACTTGGGTCAGCAAACGACCAAGCAGATCCGGTTGAACACGTAGAGCTGCGTGTGAAACCCACGCGATGGACGCAGCTTGCAGCCTTGCGTCAGCGTTATAAAACCACGATGCCAAGAGCAACTCGTTTGCTAAAAAGTCGTCACAATTCGCTTGCGTCGCCGCAAATTCGACACAAGCAATACTCACATCAACACAACAGAATCTTCGCATCACGCAACGGATAAAAGAGGTGTAATCCCACAATGGAAGCACAGAACCAGAGGATGTTAAGCAGCGTAGCAACGACACTGCGGTTGCTGGGCTATCGAGATCTTTTGAGGTTGATGGGTCCGTGCACCACAGCCATTTCAATGTCTTTGATAACATACTTTTCGTCGTAAGCGTACGAAATTCAGCGTCGAAGGATTTTTTCTTTTGGGTTACGTAAAACGTGTCCGCTGCACGAGCTATCGCACCGAGGACGGCCTTCGAAAGACCACGTACGCTCTCAATCTCGGTTCGAGCAGACTTTATCAAGACGGCAAGCATGTCCACATCAAAATTTAGTTCCACACTGCCTTTCATATGCAGTGTTCCGGGGACAAAGGATCCAGAGATACCAAACGAGAAGTGAAAGAAATTTGCAATGGCCGACAGCATTAACGAATGCCCTCCGGTGCTCTCGTCGGCAAAAGTTTTGGAAAGCTGTTCAATGGCTACTTTCGTGTAAGTTTGAGTTGTTCGGCGAAACCCACCAAGAGAATCGAAGCGACACAACACGTACGCCACTGACATGATTAAAAAGCCACAACCAAGAGTATCAGCTGTCGAGTCGATAGCACGTTGAATGGAATCAGCTACAAAGTGCGCTAAGCTCGACGACGGTATTACATTGTGGTGCACGCAGTGCAGTAAAATTGGTCCCAGTGCGACACTTGTCATATGCGCGGATTCATTAGCTTCCCACACACTTGCAAGAACTATCCGCACATTCTCGAGCCAGTCAATGCGTTGAATCTTTGGAAACCCGCTGGCCAATCGTGCTAGACCCATTAACGATGCCCATTGTAATAGATTACCAGCTGAACGTTGCTGATATCGAGCTGCTACACTTCTAAGAGTTGCTTCAGTTCTCGTTACCTTTGACATGGAAAAAACCACGGTGGGAGGTTCCTGTGGCTGTTTATTGCTCAACAGAAACAAGTGAAGAATGCGCTCAGCAATCGGGTTTACGCGTTGCTGTCTCCAATGGACCATTTCCAACGTTTCGAGCTCTTTCTCGTTCATATAAAGCGCAGCGACGTGGCTTGATCCCAGCAGTGCACAAGCCGCTATCAACTCATCCGACGTGCTTGTAGATACCTCTTGAAATAGACTCTCAACTTTTTCAAGCAAATGATAGAAAGTGCCATCTTCTTCTCTTGAACCGCTTTGTCGTTGACCAAACGAAAGCTGAAGGGCAAGCAAGATACCAAGCATTGAGTCCCGAGCATTGTTGTCGTGGGCTTCAAAGACTCGCGATTGTTCGATCGACAAGGCCAACTTTCGTGCAAAGCCTTCAATTGTCTCCTGGTATTGCTGCTGAAGTTGCGGATTCTGCCAATGTCTTGAGGCACTCAGTTGTCCAAATAGTGCACCAGCAGCTACATAGCCTCCTACTTTGTTAACACAATCAGAGAGTAACAAGTGGATTAACTCCGTCACTTGCTCTGAAAAGACTCGAAACGCGACATTTGCGTCGTCGACTCCAACGGGTGTTTTAAGCTCTGCCAATGTATCCAGTGAAGACAAGAACGTTGCCATCAATCCCCACCATCCTTCCATGAAAGCTTGAGTTTGTAAAAACACGGTGCAACAGTCGTCTAAAGTTGTGCACGTGGATTTCCACGGAAATTTCACGACTTTAAGCACCATTGTGATTGTTTCTAGCATTTCGTCGACATTTTGCATGGCAAGACGCACGAGTTTGTCTTTTCGTTTAGCGCTTTTCATATCAATCGGCGTCTTTGGCTCAAAAGCCAGCAAAAAACCACTGCAATCCGTTAGGGATGACGCCATGGACAGCACTTCTGCTCTGTTTGGAAGCATGGCCTTCATCTCTTTCGTTGCTGCAGCTGACACGAACAAACCTGATGTCGGATTTTGATTTCCGTCTTGCCGTTGACGCTGGCCTCGCTTAACGCCAGTCGGGAGGTGTAAATCTTCATTTTGAATCACTCGAGCAATTAGTCGCTCAATCTCAAGTCGAACGTCTGAATCCTTTTCACTTTGAATGCGACGCATGAGCTCATCCACTCGCCCTTCAACTTCCGCTTCTATCGTTTGGTTTCGACCCTCGCCATCTTGCTCTCCCTCATCATCCGACGGCATGCAAAGTCCTACCAGTTCCAGCGGAAAGTTGTACATCACTGCATACGCAGCTTTTCGCACACTTGAAGACTCACTGTCGAGCCATTCCCACACCTGATGCAGCAACTTGACCGCGTGTTTGACGTTACCGGCACAATTGGCACCACCTAATGCGTAAAACACGCATAAATGTTCTTGAAACAGTGGCTTGTCAGCGCAAGGAATCTTGTGCTTGCGCACCTTTTGCGCAATGATTTTAAACGCAACGTAAAAGTCCAGACAATCACACTTACACAAGGACGTAATGGCGTCCATCGCCATGGAAGCCACGGATTCTAACGTGTCTTCCAGACATTCTTGAATGGTAGAGATAAATTCGACCCCCACGTCCGGATTTTTCGTACAAAACGCTCGGATCGTACCCATTCGAACAATATGACGCTCAAGATTGGCGTCAGCTGAGGTGGACTCGAGCAACATGACTTCTAGTCGTGGGTATATACGATACTCGATTAGGTACACTTGATACAAGAGCGTATAGGCCATGGGCCGCATTTTCACAGTCTGATTCATGCGATCAATGAGACAAAGAACCATTCGCATAGTGTCCGTGGTTGTAGCTGCCAACCCAGCTAACGAATACAAGCACGACGTCATCCATGGCCCAACCTTGGCAATTGTAGATGAATGGTGAGAGACAAGAAACAGCAAACTTGCAACGAGTGATTTCGTCGTAGCAGTGCCCCAGAATTTGGCATTTTGATTCACTTGACGCTCTAAACACTTGCCAGCATGTAATTGAAGCGACGTTCGCACATCCGATAGCAACGCCACTACAAGTAAAACAAGCCACTTGTCTGTATTAAGGAAAGATGTCGAAAGTGTAGCGTCTTTGGGCGAGAACAAGGAGCACAACCATTGCTGACAGCTCTCTTCCTTACCAATCAGTTGTATAGCTGAATGCGCGTGAGCTGCAGTCTCCGTCAAAGCTGCACCTGAATAAAGCGGCTGCTTGTACTGAAAACTACCTTTCGATCTGATCGCAATGACCCGTTGAAGTAGCTTTGACGCAGCATTTCCATGACTCGATAGCATTGATGATATAGGCAACACGAGAATATCTACGTAGACGGTCCGTTCTTTTGCTTGAACAGACATCTCATTCCATCCAAACTCGAGTGTTGAAGTCAGCACACTCAGCATCAATTGTTGCTCCAAAAACGTCTCACACTGGTTGAGAAAAAACGAAGCTGAAGCCAGAAACACTGAGCACCAGAGCGCTTCTGGTATCTCTTGTGCCAGTTGTTCAAGGGCTTGCAGCAGAGTCAAAGCGCCCACATCGCTTGCAATCACGAGCTGCACAGATTCCAAGATATTTTGTGCCGTTCGTGCCGCAAGCACGATAAACATCTTGCTCTGTGTATGAATAGAGGTCAAAATGTCCACAATTAATGCCACGTGACCTGTATACGCCGAGTGCGAGAACTGCGAATGAGGGACGAGCTCTAAAGCTGCCACTGCCATGATAGCAATCGTCGACACGACCGGAATATTGTCACTAAAGTGCCACGCAATAGAGGCAATAGTGTTTAATACCGTCAATTTGCGACCATCGGATTGCAAAGGGTCAATAAGAACTGCTTTCATCACGGGGGATACTAACTCAAGTGTCTTTTGGACTTGGTCCATCTCGACATTGGACTTGAAAATAGACCCATTATTAGCTGTGAGAGCCGCTAAGTAGCCAGAGAAAACATTAGGATTCATGTGCATCGCTTTGTATAAAGCATTGCGCAACAAAGACATTGAATGGGTCTTGATCAAGGATACGCTTTGCTGGAAGAATACAAAACCCAGAAACTCAGCTTTACCGACTGGTTCGGTGCAAATCGCCGCAGCTTGTCGAATCTGCTCATGCAAAGTTCTAGTCACTTCAATTGCATGTGGATGAGTTCTTGCACATTGCTGCAATCCTACGTCAGCATAAAGATCGATGGATTAGTAGAAAAGTAGTGGAATTGCACCCGTATGTACGTACCAAAGACGAGATTTTGTGCTTCTGCCATCGAAGAAGTAGCAATGAGAAGGTGAACCGCTTCATCTATGATGCGAATGGCCGCTGAAGCAGTGGATGCTTGTCGTAGCGTCTTTAGTAGCGCTGCCACAGTAGGCCTCGCATCGACCATGGTTGAATGATTGATTTTACACTTGTTTTAGCCAATCAGCTCTAAATTTGGTGATACGAGAATTTTGGGAATAATCAACTACTAGTAAGAGCTAGAAAATTTTAATAATACACAAGGAGTTGTAAATTCGGTATGTAGTTGTTAATCCTGTCGATTGCTAGACATTTGAGCATGGAAGGCTGCCTGTTTTAAATTTAATCGTTTTTCGAGATAAGAGCAACTTCTTGCGATTACAGTGCAAGGCGCTGACCGAGAATAGACGAAGGCTTTTAAGCAGCGATCATAATCTTACAATTAGACTAACGCCATGGCTTCTAGCTTACGCTAATGAAGCAATTTTTTATGAGGATGTGGAAAAACAGGTCATCTCTCTACGAATGCGTGAAGCACTGTAGACAGAATATCTTGCATAGGTATCTTCGATCTGACTGGTAACATATGTGGGCAAGCATAAAGTGCATGCGCTGGACTGGATATAATCGCCCTTGCTGTCAAGCAGGGCAACCTTGGCGGTAAAGTGTCTCTCCAAGCCTGCACTGGACACGGTAGATGTTGTTGGAACACAGCACATATTCTTGATCGTGCCTGAGGGCCAACTGTTCTGAATCGAGACCCGCATTTTGCAAGTTCAATTTCAAAGAGTGTTTTCGATTGCTCGGCCCAAACTAGACATGTTCACATCGGAATATTTGCGAACTCATGGTAAGTCAGAGCAAGTGATCTGCGTCGCTGGAGGCGTGTCGCACAGTGCGTGTTTCGTTATTTTAAGGCGTTAAAACAGCATAATAATCTTTTAAGTTCAGTGCCTATGATGCATCGGTGTATATTTAATGACTGTAAGCTTGCTCCTCCTCAACAGGTATATATCTCTCGTAGATGGGCTGGATAGCCTCCGCGTACCATTAATGTAACTACATTATGGATTGGGGCTGGACGGGAGAGAAAATTCTGAGCGATTAATTTAGAGCAACGCTTCCACAACGCGTAAACCAGTGAGAATATGTTGCGAAGTGACTTGGTTTCTTAAGACACATGTGCGATAAATTGACTGAGAGCCAGAGCTTTCGAGTGGCTAATAGGGAAGAAGTAGCAAGTTAGAATTCAAAGTTGAAAATTTAGTGCGATAAAATACTATGGATATAAATACGAATGCGGTTACTGACCACTCCTGGAATCAAAGTACCTTTGTGCCTCGTTAAACCCTGCAAAGCTTGGCTTAGTGTAGTCGCTTGACACACTTGAAGAGGTGCGAGCACATCCAGCGATGTATGTGGACTTAAGTATCAGGACCCGATCTAGGTAAGCGCAGAAGTCTTAGGGCCAGGTCATACAAAGACAATACCTTAGCTCATCAAGAGCCTGAGTATGACCAATATTATTGTCTCGATGGGCGCAAGCGATTGACTTGCTCGCAAAGCGATACGACTATGGACTCGAAAGGTCTGGAAATTAAGGGCTGTGGCGTCCTTTCATTTGCGTTTAGGTTCACCAACATATTTAGCTTCGTCCTTCGGACGCCGATTGCGAGCGACCTCATGAAGAAGTCCCTTATTACAAAGGTATTGCAAATCGATCGTCCTCCTCCTAAATAAAAAGTACATACATTCCGATATTTATCGAGCGTTTGTGGCTTGACTTGGCCATTAGGTCGTAGACGTTTTTTGGTCATGGAGATTGGCAGACTACGCCTCCCGCTGTTTGGGCTGGAAGAAGAGCAGTACCCACGTCGAGGTCTCTAGTGCTCACAGTGGAGGATGTGTTCATGGGTGGCTAATCTTGTGGACTAGAGATTGTTAGGAAGGCAATCCGCTGGTGGCCGACAACTAGTCTTTAATCTAGCCAACGTATATCAAAAATACCATTCCACTTGCACTTCGACATACAAAGAGAGAAGATGTCTGCTTGTGCTTTCGTATTTAATGGTTGAAAAGCCTCTCGCCGTCTTTTGGCATTTTACGAGAAATAAGTGCCGCAGGTACGGGTGAAGCAAACCTTCGTTTTTTGTGCAGCCGAAAGATAGCTGTTTTACGCACAGGCGAAACCAACGACCTAGGATTTTAAGACGGACACTCCTCATTTGAGCGTCCGTAAAGGCTTGAGCTTTAAGCAGCTATGACGTAGCCTCTTGGGCGATCGCACCCGCTTGCTCGGCACGAGCTTATTTTTCGCTCCTAGATTATAATCAAGTTAGGGTATGCTTCTTTTGAGTGCACAGCCTCATAAAGACTATTAGCTTGAAGCTTGGCTCCTTAGGAAGTTCGATCGAAACTTGGTCAAGAGTGCAGAAGGAGTGAAACAAATTTGATGGGGCTTGCAGTCACGCGGTGTGCAACGCACCGAGTTGCAGGTGTGTGGCTCGTGTGAGCGAGGCGTTCAGAGAGAAAAACTTGGTTGACTCCGATCAAATGTGCAAGATTTAGGCTTACGAGAATAGCTCGAGTTGTTTTGAGGGGGGGCAACTATTTTCTCTACCCTCTCATGACGATGCTGATGGGTCTCAATCGACCATAGGGTTTAGATTGTGCTCACTTAAAGCAGAGAGTGACCGACATGTGCGGCGCCAGTATACGTTTCGATCGACTGTGCTATCGTTCGAAGGCATAGCGCGTTTACGTCACTATGCCACATGATACTTGGGTGCTGTGGGATTTGCTCTTGTTTATAGAGTAATGTCGGTATTGGAGTCCCGTCAATGCAATAGGCGCGAACGACAAGTCATTCGATTGACTTGAGATTTGTATGTTGGATCAAGCATTTTGATTGTTAGCTTCTGAGAAGCAGCACAATTCTATCAGTTGCGCTCAAAGAAAAGGTTCGACTTGATTGAACTCTTTAAGCCTAAAATCTTAGTAGATGAAAGTAGAACAAAATTACATGTGTGATATCAGCTAATGCTAATGTCGTATGACACAACTGGTCATTAAAGCATGAATAAAAAGCATATCTTAGTATTAAGAAGCTTAAAATAGCATAACGTAGACGATGGACCTCTGCCTAATGCATACTGAAGGAAATGCTCTGCTGGATCGCGTTCGTAGAGCAATTGCATTGCCGGGCTTCCATCGTCAAGCCGTTCAGCTCACATCTAATAGTATTAGAGCTATATTAGATCGAGAAGTGCACATTCGACATTTCACTGCATCACAGAATAGCCCCTGTTGTATGCTTCACCACAGCAATAAGGATTTCAAAGGGGTCTACGAGATGACACAGTCATGGCGGAAGCTGTACTTACTGTGAGCTTCTTGCTTTGCGGCAGTGTCCCGCACTGGTCCAGCGGCCAATATGAGCAGCCAGGCAACAATGCCACTTGTGAGCATGGTTCGTGGCGGGAACCTGATTGACATCCTTGCAGTCCCGCACCCGCGATAGCACGTCAAACATTTCACTGAGAAAGAAGCGAGTAAACCGATCTTGGCAAGGCACATATTGCCCTGCTACTAGCCTCGCAACCCTGGTTACTTCTAGCTTCGACACCAAATTAGAAAAAATACTCTGGTTGTACGAGCTCCATCATGTAGCATAGGAAGTGGGTTAAAAGAACACTCGCAACGGGGACCATTACCACTAGCAATGAGTCCAAAACGCATCGACACGTGCTGGTGGTGACCAGCCTCAAGATATGTAAGCGTCAGCTTTCTCAATGAGATGCTGTGTAGGCTCCAAACTTTCTTACTGGTGCGATTGAGTAATGCGATTTTCGTTTTGACTTTAAGCCTATCGTGTGCATGATATGAAAAGAGTGTTGATTTAGTGTTGAGGCGACGAAGTCTGCAAAGTCACATTACTTTGAAGAACACGCTCACAGTAACAAGAAGTACATGTAATCACTTCTGTTTAAAACACTGCTGTATTGCTTTTGGAAAAGAGACTTGGTCATCGTGCATTGGATTCATCAAATAAGGACAAAGTGCAGACGCTTCCCAGCGATTACTTTTCGCTTGGTATACATTTTTGCAAAGTCAGACCGCGTCAAAAATTTCCCTTTGATAGACACGTTAAACGTACCACATAACCTTTGCTAAAAATAGGTTTTTAAATAGATGAGTCATTGCCTGTTCTAGTTTTAGCGACTATTGCTGCATTTTTTTCTGACGATCTTACGCGCTGTATCAATCATCTCTTACAACAACCGGCAGACAACCTTACTTCGACTACGACAATATTGAGGCCAAAAGCCATATTCTGTACGTGTGAGGGTCCGCCATCGTAAAGCTTTTGACGTGTAGCAGAAATATATCTTTGAGGTCTGAGCACACTAATAAATGCTGCATGGCCTGAAAGTATGCAACAAATGTATTTATATTCGTTGAGGCTATCAGCCTGGAAAGCCTGCACAGACAATTTCACAGTGTCCACAGTGTGGACATCTGCGCGAATTATGTCTCGACCTATTGTCATGGCAACATTTAAAGCACCTACAATAGGCTAGTTGGGTCAGCCATGGGGCTGCAGTACTCAAGCTGCTTCCCAATTAGACCATATGCATGTGCATTGCATTTGAGCTTCAAAAGGATCGTGGACCAAACTACAGCTTTGGGCGTGGGGAGTGTAATGTGATCGTTTACTGTCCTAAATTTTGCTTTGTTGGAGCTCGAATCCGCAAGAAAGAAAAGTTATCTTCTTCTATCACCTTTTAAAAAATATAAAGACAAGAAGGTGTATTCTTTTCCACCCATTCATTGGATTTGGTCCATGAACAAGTGGTTTTAAGTACTGCACGTAGTGCACAGACTTTAAAAAAAAATCATCTCTGTCATTTTTTACGTCTCGCCGAGTCGAGCACAGACTTTATGAATTCTAATTGAGGAGGTTTATTTTGGGAGCCTACGTCGTGTATTCTCATTTGTAATGCAGACTAATACTATTGGGCCAATATATATGTGCACAACCATTACCACCTCAATACAGATCTCGTATAAGAGGCATTAGCCGTGGGACAGAATATTCAAACGGTAAGGACTTTTACTTATGTGCGCAGAAATGAGCGTGACTAAAATTGTCGACGTGACGATGTCTCGAGCAAGTATAAAATTTCATACTGTTTGTACAATTACAAATGCTATATCGTTCGATTGCATTGGCATCAAAATCGAAAACCTATTGCTATAGTCTATCCTGATCTGCATTGCATCTTCACCTACATAATCTGGTACTACACTTGGTCTAACAGCAACATCTACATCTCTCGTGCAAAATCCCGATATCGACTTTTGCCGTACTGTGTGCAACTAACTACAGAATAAATAGACTGTATGATAGCACTGCCGTCATCAACTCAACTCATACATCTTTCTGCTAAAGTTCGACAGAGCGACAAAAAGTTGTATTTCGGGCTTACAGACCTTATCAAGGTAAGTGCTAGCGTTGTACAAATGCAATAGTTAGAGAAGCCGCTTAAGAATAAGCTTTTAATTAGCTTGTTCCTGTCAAGGCTGAGAAAGTGTTTTAGAGGCCGAGGCATTGTCAGAAATAAGCTTATCTCTGCTACAAACCAGATAGTTATGGGCGTGGTGGGACATTGAATTTTTATTGCTTCAAGTATTAGTGGATAAGAAGGGCATAGTTACGCGCTGCAACCGATATCAAGGAAATTCTACAAGCGAGGAAATGACTTGCGCGCAAAAACGACATTTAGTACGGTAAAATGCGACAATTCATTTAAAAATAGATGCATTGGGACCATGTCACTGCGAAAGCTTGTCACACCACACCAATACTTCATCATAATCTTTAAGTACATCAATTTATACCAAATTTGCCCTAGCATTGTCAAAATTTTACACTCGGTAAATTCATTCTACGTTTGTCGCCTTGTCTCTGGATTCTGTGTTCGGCTTGGGCAAAGAAATATTTTTGTGTGTGATGTGTTGGTTAAAACTTCTTTCGCTTTTATCCCATAGGTTGCATAGCATGATTAGCATTTTTGTTATTGTTTTCAACCTGCAAACCATACCCTTCTTTTTATGAAATAACTCTATCAAAATACCTTAATTGATATAATTTGGTCCTAACTCCGCTACTCTGTGCTACTCTGAGCCCATACTTAAACGTTTGCGTGATGTCATAAACCTTTAAGTATTGACCGAACTCATGTCTATAGTCTTGTGTCGACGCCCGCTCTTTTTCCGAGTCGCCGTTCCACCTGTTCATCACGCATTCACCGTTGTAACACCAGAGCTACTATTATTTGCTAATGCTGCAAGTGCTTCAGTCAAACACCACTAGCCTACAATAGGGACTAGAGTCGTTTGAATTCAAGAGTTTCATTAAAATGTCCGCTTATTGGTCTACCGTCGGCATTTTCTTGACCACAATAATCTCTTGGGTCACCTTATCGCTAAAAAATAGTGGTAAGCGTCGACTTGCTTGGTGTTGGCGTTGCTTGCAAGTCGAATTGCTTAATTATCTTCTTGAACCCCCAGTTGCTCATCTTTAAAATATTCGAAAGTCGCATGTGTCCACATAATTTCTAAGTACATGAGCAGAGAGATAAGTACTTTGTCTTCACTAAGGTCAGCGATACCGTCCGCTAATGTACGTACTTTAAGTCCATTGGGTGACTATGATCATGATTGCTCTCGACACCGAGCGTCGGACATTAATGTTACTCGCTTAATTTACACCCGTGTACGCTGGCGCTGCCATCATTGACCTCCTTGCGTTTTTAGATGGCGAAGCACGCAAATTGCGGTCTATCAGTGCTGCTGACTCGGCCACTTGAAGAAATGCAAACCTCTAGTTCGCAATGGTGATTTGTGGACCAGAATTTAGAGCCTAGTAATCGAAGAGACATTTTTGGTGAGGCGTTATGTGCGATGTAGCTCCCCTGTCGATACAGGAATTCGTCACACTGGTGATCACAGCGGTGAAAAAGCATCAAAGCCCTCGACGCCGTCCATTTATAAATTTCCGACTTTGAGTCACCGACTTGGCCACGCTTATAGCCTTTGCCCTTGATTCTACTGCTGCTCTTCTCGGACCGCTCGCTTTGTTATTACCCTAGCAATTTTTTCGTACACTCTTTGAGGCTTTCTTCGTGTGCAGCTCCCGATTGCTTAAGTAGCTTCTCCCTGACTTCAATCAGCGTGATGCTCTTCGCATTCTTGACAATCGAAAAGTGCAACATATATTTGGTAGACTGCAGGGTGTGCTATCAGTTGACGCGACTTATCATTCGGCTTTTCTGCTATTTAAAATTTTATTACCAGGTCATAGTAAGAGGGCCCTGGATTCGAAGTCGTGGCATTGTCACACTGTTGCAATGCGTCGAGCAACTGTAAAATTTGCGGAATGCTATCCATGTCTCCATGGTGCGCGTTGCCCACCGAATCTTGAAGGATTGCTACCTTTCGATGACCTGATCGACGCGTCGGCGTCCACGTCTTAGTCATTTATTCTGAATTTTGACGGACAGAACGTACCTTTTTTGCCATAATGATTTCTCTGTGGTAGTAATTACCACTCTTCGCAAAGAAAAATGTAGAGGGATCTGGAAGGAAAGCACAAAATAGCGAGATAAGGACCAAAATATATTCACTTCGGCTTTTACCTTCTACTCAATTGGTCATCAGTTACAAGTAGCCTGCTTTTGCTACAACGTTCGTGTCCATTATGGCAAACAAACGCACCGGAGTTCTCCTTAAACGTCTTGGCCTAATTGGTAAAAGCCGTTATAACGTGGCATCACCAGCTCCTTTGATTTGACGACATCTGCCTAATTAACAAGCATTCATTAATGTCATGCCAGGAAGAGAATATGAGAAACAACAATGAGTGCAAAGAACCATCTTGACCGAATTTCTATTTTTGCAACAGTTTTTTGCATACTCTCGTAGAGTTTTTTTGTAGCCCATCTGTGCCATTTCTCCGCGTCAAGAAGTATAGAGCCTTTTGTAGCACTGTTAATGTTCACATAAACGCTATCTTTAGTTGGATGAAAGGTAATACTTACAATTCTCGGTTACGATATGTGATATGGATGGATATCATCAAGTCTCCGACCTCACATAGACGTATTTTATGCAATTTATAACTCCAACCTATACACAGCATAACACCTCACATTAATTTGAGATCAGTACTATATTGCCGTAACTGTAACAAAAAACTTAACTTACGTATCAATTATTGAGGTCGGCTCCCTTAGCGGGCCGCCTCGACTTTGTCATTTGGATTGTCGAAGCCAAATTCAACATGGGCTTAGAAGTGTTGGTGTAAAGTTTGAGCGCAATACTAAATTCGGCATCTGTTTCAATAATTAAAAAGTAAGTAGCATGGCTGTTCATGAGGAATTCACGATTTTACACAATGGTGGATAGTATCACCCGCAAACTACCGCTAAAGTTTGTCAAGTGTTGTTTGAGCTTTAAAATGTTAAACTGATATCGACATTAGATCATATACGAACAGGTGGGTGGACAGGAAGCATTAGCTGTGTGCTAGGGAAGGACACACTTTGCAATGTGTGCGTTGAGGTTCCACTTTCGTGGGTGGCACGCTTTTTATTGCTTCATTGCACTCAAAAATGCGTTTTACGCATTTATGGCCTTTGCACCCTTCCAAGTAAATGTGCTGAAGTATCCTAGAGCTCCACCAAATCTTCGAATTACGTGATATTTAGTGATAAACAGGAAAGCTTATAAAGCCCGTTTACTCTGGGACTCTCTTGATACCATATTAATATGGTAACAGCAAAGGAAGTCACAAAAGTCACAAAAGATCGACTCAATAGAATTAGCAAGGCATGATATGCGATTGCATTTGCCTAAAATCAACAGAGGAGTTTTCGAACACGCACGGGAAAGATATTATATATGCTTTTGATAAAAGGTGATAGAGCTGCTGAGACTAAAAAGCTACCGCTAAAAAAGATTAATGCCGATATTCTTGAGCAAAATGAGACATCGTTCCATCCGACGTTTGCGATACAGAAAAATCATCGGTCGGCAAACATCATTGATCTCTTTCGAGTCGGTGTTGATGCTCCAAGCGTATTATGTGGGGCTTCCCAATAGGTGTTTCGATCTTTAATGCTCCGAGTCCCTAAGATGCCCTCACGCTTAGCCTGGCGTAGCTGTCATTTCCTGATACACATTTCTTCGTGCCTGTCTTATGATTAATGTCAAGTTTCCTAACTGTCCGGTGGGTAATACTATGGCGGGCCACATCTGAGCAAAAATTTGCTAGAGGATGTATTGGTTTTCCATGATAGATGTTTCTTCCAGTCACCACAATATGTTGTGCTGGTGAACGAGTTCATGTGGATACAGAGCAAATGATATTGCACAAAGTTACAGTATTGCCAACTCGACTGAAGAGCTGCATTCCTTTCAGTGAGTGACCGGAGGATCCTGGCTTTCTTTACGAAGGAAGACAACTCCTTGATGTTTTTCGCATACCTAGCGCTAAGATGAGCGGTGATCGATTTGACTGTTGAGTTCATGCTTCTCGAAGTTGCTAGGGTCCTGGTCTATCCGAAATAGTCGCGGTATGATCATCCGGGCTGTTCCAGAGCTATTTCAAGGGCGCGTATTTTGTGGTATAGGATCAGCTTCTACATTTGAAAGTACTAAGAACTAAGTTGGGGATGATTTTCATGGCACTCCATGAATACCAAGATCAACGGCACTTATACGTGGAGTGTGCAGTTCAGCAGAGGCGCTTTTATGGACGCCATAAAGCATGGGATTGCGCTGAAATTTCAACATTTCTGATGTAGTTTTCTACGATTTCCCGTGTCAAAAAGGGCACTTCAAGCTCAACAACAAAATGCTATCTCGGATATAGCTGTTTTTTTTAGCAGAGTCTATTTCTAATCTGTGGTGATAACAGTTCTCCTACTCCACTTTATCTTTTGGATACGGATGGCGTCAGAATAGTCGAAAGCGGAAATTATTACGAGAAAAAATGCACGCGTTTGACCGCTGTAAGGCTGCACTAAAGCAATAGAGCTATATCAGTCAAATTTTTAGACCAAGCTTCTTCGTATGATTCATCTTATTTATCTTATTTGTACGATGCGCACTGAGTGGCTTTCACGTAGCGCGCAAAGCAGATGAGTGTACTGCAGAGCGAATGGGTTTGCGTTTGTTGGGGTCCTACCCTTCCGAAAGCTCGTTGGATACCATATCCAGTGTCAGAATGGACCTCTTTACGGAACGTCAGTGCCTGGCGACGGATGGGTTGTAAAGTCCATCGCCTACTTCGCTAATAACTTTGGTCATTGAGACCCTTGTGAAATATACCGCGGTCGGTCGTCATTGACTTTATGTTGCTTAACTAGCACCCAGCGTTAATGATGTCATCAACATCTCAGGTTTGACTTTAATCCTTTGGAATTACCATGGCTACTCGCATGGTTGGTGAGCTTGACAATTGTTTTAAACTTTTGGGCTAATTTTCAAGCGACGGAGTCATTTCAACAGCGCTGCTTTGAGCTCAAAGCTTCTTTGTAGCCTTTCAGGGCGAACATTTCGGTGAGAATTTACAGAAGTGCCTTGGAGTGCAATTATTGAAAGTTATCGCTCGAAGGCGGAGGTGTTTGCGGATTATCGAGCCAAGTAGAACAGAGACTTGCGGTACTTGCCACGTTGGAGTAAGTATATCTTCTAGGGAATTTTGCGTCTCTTTGGCGAGCAAAATATCACCCATGGCGCAGTCGCAATTTTTGCTCGAGGCGCTGCATTTGTAATGAACACAGGCCTAAACACAGAGGACTTCCTATTTAGCTGCCGAAGTACCTCTTTCGGGGTTCGCTATATGGTTCAACTGACCGACAGCCTTCTAAGCTGCCTGTTTTGTTATGACCAAATTGGCCTTCAGTTTTAAAGTCAACGAGCGATGTATAGTCGTATGGAGTCTTGGTGAAAAAGGACGTTACATAAAGTCGAGCTTATACGTTTTTGCTGGCATCCGTTCAAATAAGCCTCTGAAATAGGTGAACAATCGGTATCTATCCTAGTTCGCATATCTAAAAAATAATAAATATCCGCCCGAAGTCGGTCCCGAAATCAGGCGCCTCTCAGAAGGATCAGATCACATAAAGATTGTAATTGATAAATCGGTCATTAGATGCAGTCTATTGCACACTTAAAAACTTGTAAAAACTTGTTCACTGGAATATTGAAACTTTGTGCCTTTACGTCCATTCTATGCTCTTCAACCAAGCACGAACTTCGGGCTTAGCGACATGTTGTCTAAGCTTTATCCGTATCAAAATGGCGCTCCTTCTTGAGTACGATTCGTGGCGATTTTAAATTGAATCCCTTACCCATATATCCATGAATAAAAATACTGAATACTAATATGCTGGCGTGCCACTTTTCGTTTCAGTCCATAATTTTTGTTGGCTCGACCGGAGCATCGCTTCGATAGCGCATCTTGGTCGCCCGATCCGTAGTGTCTTTATTCAAGTAGTATTAGTATACGTTGTTGATATTCCTTTGAGTCTTATCTTGAATGAAAACTATTGTTATTAGTACTACTTGAAAGCCTGATTCTTTACTATAATCGGCAGCACTAGTAATTCTAAAGATTAGTATTAGTACTATATGACCCCTTTTTTCGCACTTAGTAAAACGTGCCCGTGCCGCCAACCGCTATAAAGTCATGGCTGCACGTAAAGGCAAGAAGGGTAAACGCAGAGGCTCCAAGTCTTGCACATCGACCGACGTCTTCAGTGATGACGAAGAAAAAGCTTTGCTTCAGGAGCGCACCATGAACGCACGGGCCGACGTGAACGAAGTGTTTGAGTACGAGGAGCCAAGATTTGATCAGCAAGACTCGGAAGTGGATGAAGACGAGGCGTTTAACAGTGAGGATGAGGAGTCTTATGGCATGTTTTTCAATGCAAAAAAGAAGGAGGAAGACGAAGAAGAACGAGATGGAGACCTCCTCTCAGACCTCTTGGGCATAGCACCCGCTTCTCGTCTTTCCACTGGTAGTGATGTAGAGGAAGGTGATGACGTGGAAAAGATTGAAAAATTGAGTAAGGTGGTGGATAGTCTTGTGGAAAAGAAAAGAAAAAAGAAACTTGAAGAAATCGACGCGCAATATGCCAAAGAAGCAGCTGACGGAGAATTGACGTTAGGAGCGCTGTTGAAATTGCAGACACTCAAGCCGGGAGCTGAAAGTGCTGAAGGAGAAGCAGGCGAGACGACCAAGACTGGATTTGATTTGAGACACGTGAGGCAGCAGGTTCGAGACCTAGAAGGAGATGGTACGACGCTGACGTTGAGATCAAGTTGCAACCCGGTGCAGGATGCCCGGGCGCAGCGAAAGCTCACGTACTTAGAGAAGAGCAAAGAAGTGGACGTGTTCGAGCCAGTGGTGCGTAGGAATCGGAAGAAAGAGACGCTGGATTTTCGCATACAGGCTCCAAAGCTGGAGAAGCTCACACCTGCTGTGCTGGCGAACAAATTTGTGGCTCAAACGGACATGGAGAAAAGCGTTGCGAAATTATTGCAGGCTGGCGACTTGAGCGACAGAACAGTGGCTCAGAATGAAGAAGAGGAGCTAGCACGGAAGCACGTGTCCGTTCTAGAGGTGGCTGCACGTCAGAAAGAGATGGCTAAGCTTCGGTCGCTGCTCTTTTACGAGGAGCAAAAGAAGAAGCGCGTGAAGAAAATCAAGAGTAAACTTTATCACAAGATTCGCAATGCACAGGACAAAAAGGCGATGGCGAAACAAAAGGAGGAGCTGCGAGCTTTGGACCCTGAATTGGCGAGAAAGCTCGACGAAGAGTTGGCAGAAAAGCGAGCGGAGGAACGACTGACGCTCAAACATCGCAATACGAGCAAATGGGTCAAGCACCAGCTTAGTCGCGGCATTCAAGCTGATGATGCAACGCGTAGTGCGATCGCTGACCAGCTGCGTCGTGGTGAAGAGCTGCGTCGTAAGATGGACGCAGTGGATAGTAGTGACGAAGACCTGGATGACGAGGATGACGAGGATGACGAAGAGGGCGATGCGGCGTCGCGTCTTCAAAAGCGACTGGAGAAACAAGCTAATGCTTTAGTCACCGAGATTGAAGAAGATTCTGCCGAGGCTAGCAAGAAGCGTGGTTTACACGGTATGAAGTTCATGCAGCGCGCGGCTGAGAAGCAGCGACAGAAGGCGCGGAGTGAGGCCGAGAAGCTGCTTCGCGAGATTCGCTCAGCTGACGGTGGTGATGGTGATCGTGTTTTGTCGGAGGGCGAAGAGTATTTGAGTTCCGATGAAGAAGGCAATGCTTTGAAGGGGAACAAAAAGACTAAGCTAGCAAAGAAAAAGGTGGTAGTCACCGAACAAGACAGAGCTGCAGTTGCTGATGCGTTGGCCGACGGTGCTCTACAAACAGCAACCGTGAGTATGAGTAGTGGCGTGTCGGCTCGTGCTTCAGGTGCAATTGCGGTTGATCTTGGCGAGGGTAAAAGTGGGATAGCTGTGGCTGATGAAGTTAAAAAGGGGATCAAGATTCTTGAGCTTGGGACGAAAGCTACGAAGAACAAGACATCCGTGGCCGTCGAGATCCAAGGAAAGACCGACAGTGAAGATATCGACATAGACTCGATGGCAGAAGGCGAAGAGAATCCATGGCTTTCCAGTGCTGCTACAAAGAGCAAGCGCAACAAGAAGAACAAAAAGAAAGGACAAGCAAACAAAGGTGCACAGGTAGACGTTGTGGCAGCGATTGAGTCTCTTGCTCAAGACGCGAAGGTAACAAGCAAATACAGTGCTATTAGTACGCTCACCAGGATCGCCAACGATGGCAAGAAGCGGAAACTCGACCAAACCAAGACCGGGACGGGAGCTGACCCTTCGGAAGGAGTCACGGCTTTGGAGAAGAATAAAAAGGTCAAGAAGGGCGCTGCTCAGGACGAGCTTGTCCGTCGCGCGTTTGAGTTTGTGGCCGACGATGAGGATGAGCTTGCTCAGGAAAAGGACCGATTGGCTGGCCAGGATGCTGATGCCAAGAAGGGCGCCGAGATTGCCAAGTTAGTGGGTATGTCTGGATGGGGCAGCTGGGCGGGTGATGGCGTCCACGTGTCGAAGCATCAGATTGCACGCGAACAAAAAGCCAAAGCCGTGGCTCGCGAAGCCAAAAAGAAAGCGTTGGCTGGCCGCAAAGATGCGCAAATGGAGCGAGTGTTGATCAACGAGAAAAAGGACACGAAAGCTGCCAAGTTTACTTTAAAAGACGTGCCGTATCCTTTCACATCGCGGCAAGAGTACGAAGCTACGATGCGCAATCCTCTCGGCAGCGATTGGAACACTTCCCAAGTGACGAACGTATTGACAGCCCCGAAGGTCATGAAGCATGCCGGTACAGCCATTGCTCCACTTGTGCTTTCTAAAGAGGATCGCAAGCTGGCGAAGAAGGAACTTAGTTTAAAGCGCAAGGCCAAGTTTTAGACAAGATTACAAGAACTTAAATCGCTTTATTATTTCGTTTCAAGACACAAAGTACGTTCTATTTCGTTGTTATTTATTAGCTCAAAGTGTCATGCGATTAATAACACCAGCATCGCTAAAAACGTAGTAATTGGTACGCCCGCAGCCGCGGCATCGGAGGATTCGACGCTAATAATCGTCTCGGATGCCTTTGTGGATGAGATTTTATCGTCTTCATTCTCAGCGGCAAAGACTTGGCCAACAAAATAGTTCGAAGGCGGGTTAATAAAGTTGTACGAAGGCTGTACACTGTTATTCGTCTCGTTAGAATTCATTCCCTCCGTGCCACGGATCACTCGAAAGTCATCCGTTACGGTGACCTTGCTAGTAGTGATTGCCTCTCCCATATATTTAGTAAACTCCGAGTACGTCTTCGACTTGCCATCGTACGGTTTGCCAGACGCTTTAGCGAGAATCACGTGGTGGCGCCATATCATGAGTTTGTAAAACTGTTTCGACGTTGGCGCTTTGATACCGTGCTTTAACGCCGTCGAGTAATACAATACCGTTTCACACGCAGCTCGCATCTCGAGCTCGTCGAGAGTACAAGGAGGCATTTTTAGTATGACAACAGCCACGATAATGCTCATACAAGCGTCCGAACTCACTAATTCCGTCACGATGGCTGCGTCAGGTAAGATGCCCGTATACGGGTACAGCTTGTAGCCACTGTCCGCAATACACTCGGTAAACATGGCGTCGTTGGCTTTAAAGAACTTCCTCACAGTCTTTACCATGTCGTTGTTGCAATCGTAACTGTCGACCAACGCAAACGTTTTGGACCCCACCGTGGCCTCATTGAGACTTGCTAGCTGTCTTCTTGTTTGGTCTGCACCAGACGAGACATGCTTTGGTGTTGAAAGAGCGCTGACATCCATCCCTTTGACGAGACTCAAAAGAATCCCCAACAATGTGATGACCAGCACCAGCACATACGCGGGAGAACGCATTGCGCGATGCGAGTTGAAATTTTGCGAGTGGACTTGAGCGTCGATCGTAAAGATGGTGAAGAAGTTTGCAACACAAATTGGCTGGGAGAGGCGACGCAATAGTACTTTCTCGAGTGCCTCATTCTAGTACAGGAATTGCTACATTCACGAATACTATATTTTTATTTGTCCAGAATATGTTCCTTTATGACTCTTGTTGATAAGGATGGGAGCGCCAATTATGCAGACATTGATGGGGACGTGCGGTATGGACGCAAATGTGAAAGGAGTTATTTTTGTAAAGATAGATTTGAGAGTGTTGCTGCATTGAATCTCTGGCTTTTCTTGGCGAAGGAAAGCAGCGTGTGTGGCTGACCGACAACGAAGGAAGACCTTGATGTGGTAGATTGACATAATCGTATTTGCACATGCATTCTTCAAACTTTTTGGGTCTATTATGCTAGAAGGAACGCGATTTTCTTACCGATGGTATACTCGAAGCATGAAGAAGTGGTGGCCTCCTAATCCCCCATTTTCCAGCCGTTTCGACCGAATGCAGATGGCCCTATTTTGGAAATGCCCCATCTTTCTCGACGGTGCCAAAATCGTAAATACCGACTGCGTGCTACTTTCGTCGTCTGCGCGACCGGACAAGATATCGCTGTTTGCGCTATTGGCTCGTCGATACTCTATATTTTGCAGCATAATCCCGAGGCAGACGCAGGGCGTCTAAGTTGTAATAAAAGTACTATAAATATTAAAGCTTCATGATAGATGTTGCCTTCTGGACTATACTTTTGAACGGTGCAGCTCTATCAACACCTCCTTTGCACGTCTAGGGTGCTTAATATCTGTAGCTCACATGCTGAGGACAGACTTTGTATTCGTCCTCATTGAGTATAGCAGATTTCGTGGAAGGTGACAAGAGACTATTTGTGAACGGATGTGGGCAGATACCATATTCCAGACATGGCTACCTTAGACCGCCAGCCTCGGTCTACGCGAACCGACTGGTGGCATGAGTCGCAGTGAATCGCCGCTTCCTAATAGTCGCCCTGGAGGAATAGGCATAAGGAACGTTAATACACTACTGCATTTGCATTGAACAGCACAAGAGACTACAAAGTATACTTTAGTTGCGCGCAGTTCGCATAAGCGTAGACACGCATTGAAGATGTCACGGATTCGACTAGACGGAAGAAGACGTGGACATGTCGGTCCCGCAGCCAGTATACGAATATATCGCGCCGCCCAAGATGAAGGAATGGGACCAAGCCACATTGGTACAGTGGCGTAGGGAGCGCTGGCAATATGAAGAGCGTGTGAAGGAACGCTGCAGGTGGACAAATGAGCCACTCGAGAATGTGGTGGCGGGTTTCCGCAGCACGATTGATCCAAACCTGTTGAACTTTCTATCCCAATATGAGTTCGGAAAAGACAAGCAAGACATTTCAGATGAGGAGATCATGGAGAAGGTCAAGGAGAGGTGTGAGACGATGAACGACACGTACATTAGCGCTCCGTCGGTACTGTTCAGCAAGCAACTGAAAATGGATTTGTCAATTGAGGAAGTGCCGAGTCGTGTTGCCAAGTATTACATGTTAATCGAGAGAATCATTGAGGACAACGGGTTCCGGGAGAACCTTGGTCGGGGGAGGCCAGGTGACACAGACTATTCGGACCGAATGAAGGAGCGAAACAAAATCCTTGTTGACAACCTCAAGCCACCCATGCTGAAGGAAGATATTCAGGGAATGTGGAAGCAGCTCAAATACAAAAGCATCAAGACTGGTGACCAGCTTTTGTACCAGTTGATTCTTGATCGTGCCAAACTGCAGCAGCTGTTCTTCAACACATTTCGAGGACAAAAACCGTCCAGCAGAACCGGTTTTGCCGGTTCTAAAAGGTCCGTAAAAATATTACCCAACAGAGGGGGTAATCGAGTTACGCAGGTTCAGCAAGAATTGAGCACTGCGACTCCACCGGCAGCACGAGGAGCTGCGCCAAGTGATCGTGACAGCAGTGCACGCAGACGTGGGGTGGGACATAGCTCTGCACCCCGTCATGGTTGTCTCCATTGCAAAGGTGATCATTGGATTCGTGACTGCCCGGTAGTCACACCGGAAGAGAGAGAAGCAGCTTTGAAAGCCCAGCGAGAGAAGCGTACATGGCATGTGAAGCGTGTTGC